>VACF01000886.1:0-39163 GCA_006891605.1 Pleurozium schreberi | reverse complement strand
TTTGGAGCGTTTTTGGTGAAAGCATAGTCAAAGACCTTTAGGGATTAAATGCTTGCACTACACTTAAATTCTTTCTGACAATTTTATACTACATCATATTCGTTGCCTATTTGAAAATTTTCAAAAAAAAAAGATGATTTAAAAAAAATTGGAACAACAGTACTTTTTCTCCGATTGTTCAATTGGAAAAAAATTACATTTCCAAGTAAGTACATGCCATAAATCAAAATTTCAAAAAGATCCATTCAAAATTGAATTTGTAGGAATTTATCCAAATTTTCAATTGTTGTTCCATAATCACATTCCATTAATGGATAATTTAAAAAATTACTTAATTGTAGTTTTAGAATTGTAATAAAATTCATATACTTATATTCTTTTACTTTCATCTTTGAAAATTTGCTTCTAAGAACACTTTAATTGTAAGCTTACTATTATAAAATTTGAAATATAGTTTTAATCAATGTTCAAAACCAATTAAGTTCTTTAACCCTTCAACATACAAAGTGTTATCAAGAATCAACAATTTGAGAAAAATCATCATAAAGTTCTATTTGGAAGAATATTTTGGACTTGTATACAAATAAAAGCTATAGATTTTGAGTTTTAGATTCCACTTGGTCAGTTAGATTCACCAATGCTATCACCAATATTGTTTTTCAAATTTCAAAAGGAAATTTCAAATCCCATCTAAATTCGATTACAAGCAAAATATTATTATTTTTAAGTAAGCAAATTTTGAACTGATTTGAAATGAGGTTATTTTAACATGGTAATTTTTGAATTTAAAAAAAAAAATCTATGACCTCGTTTCCCCAAATCCAATTTTAAACTAGAGACAATGCGATTTTGGCATAGTCAACCACTTGACATGCTCTCACATTTGTAATTTTAGAAAATTGTATACTCTAATAACACCAATTGCAAATCCAACCATTAACTAGGACAACAACTTCATAAAGTATCTTTACAAATTAAGTTGATTTTCATCCTAGCAATACTTGGAAAAGGAACATAAATTTCAATAAGTTTGTTGTTCAAAAATTGGCCGAAGTGCTAARGGATTAAAGGTGAATGTTTATAACTAACTTTWTTTGAATTCATGGATTTCTTGAAGTTCTTCATTAMCATTGATTGTCCAATTTTTCAATCTATAAATGTATYAAATGAATGTATATCAATAGTCTACATYAATCTARATGAATGACACTCRTTTTAAAGTTAAAGAACAAATTCAAACATGATTTTTTTGTATACAATACAAACATTGTGAACTTTAAAGAAAGGAATTCAAAATTCTCACTTTGTTCTTTTGAAACATACCTAAAACATGTACAAAATGGGTCAATGTGGCCATTCTTTTCATATCAAATCACATAGGAAAAGAAAATACAATAATTCCACTTATGAATTGAAAGATTGTAATCTTTTATCACAAGGATTTTAAAATTGTAAAAGTGATTGAAGTCCATAAATCTTTTTTATATGCCAAATCTGAACTCTAGGTCATGAAAATTAAGAACTTAAAGGACACAACATATATAACCACAATTACATTAGAGTTTCTCAAAATATACTCTACAATCTTTTTTAACAAATTTCCAATTTGATCTTTCTCCTAGACCCATTGCGTTCAAGGCTAATTTCTAATAGTTGCTTAACACTAGAAAATCAAGATTTCCAACATGCATTTTTGGACAAAATCTTGAATTAAAAAATGGTAAACATTCATATTCAGTCTCAAAATTTTGATGCTAAAAATATTTTTTTAAATTTATTCTTTTAAATATCAATATTGAAAACAATAATTTGGTAAGATTTGATTTGATTTCAAAGTTTTTTCCAACACCAAAATGTAGTGCCTCGGACATTTAATAGAAATTAAATACTATGATTGTATAATATTGGATTTTGACACAATTCTATGAATAATAAACGAAGCCAATTTAACTCATTTATAAAGTACATTTTTCTTAAAATTGTTGAACTAAAAAATTAATTATAATTGTTTTTCTTTTGAAAAATTATCTGAATATTAGTTGTAATAAAGGTTTCGTAGAGCAACCCTTCAAATACTAACCTTATCAAGTCTTTCACTCATAATATCTTGACGTTTATTTACAGCAGCTCTTTTTTCATCATGAGTTTTTTTCAAGTYTGCTTCCCAAGCTTTTCTCTTTTTCCARTACATTGCTATCTCTTCTTCAAGTTTTCGCTCCATTTCCAACAACATTGCTCCCTTGCCCTATTTAAAATTAAAATTAGAATGAAATTTAGTTTTAAATACATCTCAAATATATGATTTCGAAGACGATAATTTAAGAAAAAATTTGATTGGAGTGAAATTCAAATAATATTGAAAGCTCTTAAAACATTCACACAATAGTTATATAAAATAATAAAATACTTCATATATATTGTAGGATGTTTTCAAGCTATAGTGAATTGATTGAGACAACGCACTAGACTATATTAACTAAAGTATTTGGATTAGTACAATAAACTATAATTAATGTAATGATTGCAAAATAAATTATAAGAAAAAGTGGGCAATACCATCAATAAATTTCCTAAATGTTCAAAGTAGCCCAAATGATATTTTATTTCAAAAGTTTAAATTAATCAATGAAATCAAGGTTCAAATTTTTAGGATTAAAAAATCAATTAAATGTTTCAAGGAATCAACCATAAAATATTTGCATTATCTTGTTGCAAACATCTAAAAACTAAAATATGAATTAAAACTTGTATTGTACATCATTTATCGTCTCAAAATTACAATAGCAAGTAAAARATGCAATCAATTTTTTATATGAAAACATATGTAAAGCTACACTAAGTTCATTATAAATGTAGGTGTTTGTATTGGTAAAAAARTCCAACAATCATAGAATTTGAAAAATTGACAAAATTGCAACTTTGTAACAACAAAATATCACTACATTGTTTCTTGAAAACACCCTATACTATTGAGTAAATTAGATAATTTGCAAGATTGTTTGAATAAATTTTTTTTACTCATAATTATATTCAATTTTAGCTTAAAAGGTAATCCCTCTATTCTGAAAAAGAACCGTGTTTCCTTTGTAAAACACAAAAAAAATATAAGTCTTTTTGAGAAATAAAGGGAGTAATTATCAATAGAAGTAGAGTAAAAATAAATTTCTTTAAATTTATAATCTTGAATATTCTTTATAAACTTGAAGGGACTTGTAATAAGTTGGTTTGAACTAATAATACCATATATTGTATGCATCGATTTAAAAGAAATAAGGAAAAAACCCAGTGAGAATTTCAAATTTCAATATTTTCAAATAGAAAGCATTTTCATGTCAAACCAATTTTTTAGGAAAAAAAAGATTTGTTGTTCACCATCATAAATTATATGAAATCTTGAAGTAAAATTGGCTTGGAAATACCAATTTTTAGTGAAAATAATTCATTTAAAAAAATATATTATGTATTGATTTGCATTGATTAAGTTTGATGATGATTTTGAAAAGGTCTACTTACAATAGTCTTTAAATAATATAATAATTAATTATATCCTATGTTAATGACATTCATTATAGTTATAAATCATGTATATTAAGAGTGAAGATAATGACTCCGTAAAATGTATGTTATTGTAGCTACATAGGTGTCATGAGCAATCACTAGTAAACTAGACCTTTGTTGATTTATTAATTTCTGCAACCTCTTTGATATTTGCTAAAATTATATCTTTTTTTCTTTTTTCCTTTGCAATTTCTTTTGCTTCTTTTTCTTCAAATTGTTTTTTGARTCTTTCCCTTTGTAGTATTTTTTCTTTTTYTTCTTTTTCTTGTTGTTTGCGAACCTCCGCAATCTAGTCCATCATCAAGAAATCTAGTCATTTATCCTCAAAATATGGAATATAAAATTATACTTGGAATGGTTTCTAAATCTTAAGAAATATACTTAAATTTAATTTTTATTGTGTTATACAACAATTTAGATGAGATTAATTAATAAAATATTAATAGAAATGCTTATAGCCAAATAAAATCTTCAATTKATGCGCATACTTTTTTGAAACCAATCYTAAAGTTAACTCATTTGAAACCTAAAACTTTGTTTGGTTTTGAAGGTTATAAAGTATGATTCAAAATCTAGCATAAATTTCTAAAGTTCTCTTCTTATGTTCCAAAACAAAATTTGTTATGAGCAATCTAATGAATTAATGATTGTAAACTTCACAATTAGTATGATACTTTTTTGAGGTTCATTATAAGATTTTGGAATTAATTTATGTGTTATTCTACTCAATAAGTTATAAATAATACAAAGTTTTTAATTAATTAAAACTTTGGTCTAAAATTTGAACTATTGTGCACAAGGTTTAAAATATATAATGTATCATATTATATGAAAGTGGAATACGTGCTGCAAATATTCAATATCCTTTAATTTAATTGTCATATTGATTTTTTTTTTAATACAACTATTTTTCTTAAACAGTAATCAATAAGTAGATTCTTAAGAACAAACAAAAGTTGAATTTAATCAATCCACATGCAAGCTTGTTACACTTACACATTGTGCTACACAATATTCTCAATGACCATTACAATAAGGGCTTAGGCATCTAGCATTAGAAAGGGATTAAGGCCTTGAAATGGCATGAATTTCCAACGTTTGATGAGTGTTTTGGTCAAATTACATGAATGGATAAACTAATCAAAATAGTAGTGCAAGTGCATGAGATAAAATATCAAGAGTTGAAATTATACTTGTGAAAGTCATTCTTCATAAAATTTAGAGTTTAATAAAGTGTTAAAAAACTATTGAAAATGTGCTTCTAATGGTATAAAATACACTTCCCAAATGAAAAATTGAAAAAACACATAAAGTCTTCAATTCTATTGATTAAAATTAGAAAAAGATAGGAAGAATGTAGTGACTACAAAAAAAGCAAAAAGTGAAGGAATCACCTTTTTCAAAGTTTGAATTTTTACCAATAGATTACGGAAATTTTAAGTTAATTATATAAGTATTACAAACCTGMTGATTTTGAGATTTGATTAATTCTTGATTTACTTCATAAGCTTTTTTTATTTTGTCTTCTTCTTCTTGATTGAGTTTTGCAACTGTTTTCAACATTTCATTGTGATAATRTTTTTCTTGATCTATCCATTTATCTTTCCAAATCTTTGCTAATTTAAGTTGTTCTATGCGTTCCTATATCAAACATCTAAAATATAAAAATCTAGTAGAATATAAATAATTTATTGAAATGTTTGGTTGTAATTTGACAACTTTAATTTCTAAACTAATAATAAAGCTTTAGAATATGAATGGGTATGATAAAATAAAATATTTTATTAGCTTATTCTTTCAAAAACAATTATATTCTAAGTAAATATCCACATTTTTATAAAAATGAATAGTATCAAATAAGCTTGTTAAAATCAAGGTGAAAAGGGGCTTTATTTCCTTGAATTTGAATTTATGTCTAAGGAAATAACAACTTATTTTAACAATATTGTGTGATATAATCTCAATTCATTCATATTTTCTTACTTTACCAAGTAAAAGTGTATAAAAGTGTTGTAAAATGTAAATTTACAAATATTTAATAAAAATGGAATGAATTTTATTTCAAGATTTTAGAGAAAACATAATATTATTACTAAATATACTTCAATAGAAAACATAAAATAGGTTAGTTTATAATAACAAAATGAAAATGGGAATAATTGAGCTCATTCACTAATAATTTTGCCCACTTCAAATTTCTAAGAGCATCCCCACCAGACTTGCAAAGTGTGGCTGGGATTTGGCTTGCAAAATGGGCGGGCATCCATTTTGCAAGCCGGACGCCCCACCCATGGCTTGTTAAGAAGCCAAGGAGGACAATAGCAAAGACAATAGCAAACTATAGTGGCGGCTTTTCATAGGAGGCAATCCCACTCATGTTGACTTTTCATGCACTTTGTTTTGTCTTATACGGTTTGCAAGCCAAGCTTTGGCTTGCAAAACCACCCATTTTGCAAGCCACTAGAGCTTTTGGAGCTGGCCTCTTAAGAAGTTCATCCATTTTGCAAGACGGGTGGGGCACTTTTGCAAGCCGCCTTGGACAAGTCATCCATTTTGCAAGTCTGGTGGGGATGCTCTAATGCATTCTAACATATAGTAGATCCCTAAATCTAATTACAACACTCAAGTTTTTTAAGCATATACGGTGGAAACACCCAAAACTATCAACATAAGTAACTCAACATAGTTGGAGGCACYTTTTTCCTAAAAATGATATTTCTATAGTATTAGCAAGTGAAAATCATGAATATTYAGAAAAGAAAATTAGATTTTATAGATGTGATATGTAATTTCTATGAATTTTCAAAGTGCCCACTCCCTAGACCACTAGAACTGTCACATGATACTTAGGTGGATCYTAAACTGAAATCTGCAAAAATCAGCAGTCAGCCAATCAGAGTTAACTATGTGTCCTTCAAATGTGTCAGCAACCRAAGCTAAGCATTTGGAGGACACATTATCCAAAGTCTACGGACACATTTAGTGGTAGTCTAAGGTACAAGAATGGGAGCAAGGACACTTTTGTGAGTCTCTACCTTCATCCAATTTTCTTATGTACACATTGTTGTCAATTTTATTTGAAACATGCTTACTAAATCCATCAATGAAAGGGGTTGTAGAACTTCAAATCTCACGTAAGTTAACCAAATGAAAATGGACAAATTGACATGAATTTGTGTAAGTTTTTGAATACTCCCCTCCCACCTATAAAAAAATACTAGATAGTGTAAAAATCTACTTGTTTTAGTAGACCATGAAATGGGAGCAGAGTACTCTTGTTACTGTACTATGCCACAGCTTTTCTCTGAAGAACAAAATCATCCAGTTTGCATCCCAATGAAGAATTCCACTTCTTTCCTGGAGTGCAAGTTCCTTCTACCCAGTCGATTTTAAAACTGTCTCTGTGACTTTATCCTGAGCCTGAAAAGAAATATCTCRTTAAAATAAGCTTTAGCGCATCCAGCTTCACAGTTGTGGCGAAGCAAAACCGTGAGTACCATTCTCCAGTCTGGAAAGACTGTCCAAGCAACCCTGTCCAAGCAGTAACCCACCCCCATAAGAAAAAAAAAGGTACATCCTTCAACACTTCTAGAGGGTCATTGACAAGTACCAATGCATTGCTTGAATCAGCAAACTCTTTTTTTTAGAAAAGTCTTTGATAACGAGTCCCAAGATAAAAAGCAATTTCTCTAGTAAGAGAAGCCTCACGAGACGGGAGTGACAAACAAACAAACAAGCACACGCGAGGGGGTGGGGTGGGGGGGTGGGGTGGGGAGACACATACCTGGAGGATGCACAAAGCCGACATTTTGTCGATGATATTTTTTCGTCGTCTTCCTGTAATGTCCATTGAACCTATCACGTTTGTCACTGCCTGTGGAATAGTCACATTACAGAAGAGGTAAATAATCCATTGGTTAAAGTTTCACGTGCTTAACCCAAACGGATCAATTGAGCATCTWAGCTCAAAGAGAAATATAGAAAACAACCGACAGGAATAAAAGGATAACCCAACCCAACTCTCTGGCTATACGAAACTGCGTAGAGGAAAACAGGAATAGTGATCGTAAGAACTTGACGTGGTGTTTCAGGAGGCCTACCCAACTGATTTGACAAGCTGAACATGCTCGGAAGCATGGGCAAGACATATCCTACCATTCATACTCACTAAAGTTACTCGGGTTGACGATTCATCTCCTGTGGGCTATCAACTATTCAATCAACGATACACACACCGCTCTAATGACGCCGCCTCGGGAGAGTAAACAGGTTGAGGACTTGACATGTGGATATCGTTAATCACATGAGTACACGACAGAAGAGATTCTCAGGATATGCTCATTATGTAGTGTCGTTTGAGAGGATTGGGTGTACTTGAACCTAACAAATATCAGGTATCGAGCAGCAACAGGGGATCCACAAAGGTACTCAACCCTAAATTGTAGATTAAAAAATGTTAGAAACAGAGATAATGACTCAAAAATATTTAAATTTCCCGTAGTAACATTCAAAACAGATGAGAAATTCAAATTTTCGTTCATTCAAATGAAACTGAAGTGATTCGAGACGGGGAACAAAAACTTAAAATTCGGGAAAGGATTGATAGCCCGTCAAACGCCTAGATTTTTAACAGTAGTCTAGAATTAGTTAAATTCATGTTGCCTCACGTATATTTAGAAAATAGAATGCATCGAGAACTTGTGACTCTGGTGGTAAACCTATCCAAACCCTAGGGGTTTGCAAACTACAACCATTCTTTTCCTTTTAATAATCTAACGGCGTCCAGACAAACGGTTATGGATGGTGTTACAGGATCAATGTCCTACTACTCTTGAAATCATATAATGGAAGATTCGTGGGAAGTAAAATGCTCAGATTTAGGATTGAACATTACCACAGAAGTGAGGCGTTCATCCCAGTACACGTAGGCAAGGTTTGGGAAGCGACCACTCAGCAGAAGCTCTTTCGTAAAGAGTTTTACTTGTGCACCCTGCAAAATTCAAGRTAAAGAGAGTCAAAAGCAAGATTAAAACGGAAAGAAGAAATTGAAGGTAACAACTCTCATCACAGTTAATCACAGACATGTAGATGCCAGAAGTTAATCAAYATCCACTAGTCCGGGTTAGTACCACATGCACGTGCCAGATGGCTGTCATTTCGAAAACCTCAGAATCAGGAATCATAATAAACAGGAAAAATCTGRAAACTCTACCTGCTTTCCCTGAAACCCAGTCAGTTCAAGAGGATATCCTATTACCAAACCAGTAATGTTCATCTCCTCAACCTGCTCGTAAAAAACAATACAATTTTAGCTGCCTCTCCAGCATATTCTTTCTTTCCAAACAACAGTCCATCATTTTCACACGATAAACTGCAACACATGAATTCTACTGGACAATGAAGATTTCTGATATAACACTTGGTAAATAAAGTAACATACTTAGTTACCAATATACATCAAGATAAGGCCASTAACATTTAGTTAACACCATTTACGTTACACTAACAAGAACTTCACATCAATTCAATATGAGGAATATATGACTCAAATACCTACCGTATTAACTTAGGATTAACAACTTTGTCAATCTAATAGGAGGGTCATTGCTAATAAAGGAGAGATAAGTTTGCATACAGCGTGCATTCCGCTCAAAAAACGTACCAAACTCTCCAGGCGGCTGATATTTTTCAGTGTCGTCGTATTACTCCGATAAAGCACACTGCACTCAACCATCAATCACACTACTCAGTGTAACTAAAAAACAGATCAGGGAATGAATGGGCTAATCCATTTTCGTTAGCATAGCTAACCATTCCCACGATAGCAGAAAAGCTTATAGTAAAAGCTCAGAAATACAACCGAATAACCCCAAATCAGATTGCAATTCTCCGCATGCAAAGTCAAGAGAGCAAGAACTGAAATCCACAAACGGATATAAAAATTATTCTTGAACCTGTGCGGTGATGCAACCCGGCATTTGAGGTCCGAAACTGCCAAGCCGATGTTGCGGCTCCCAACATCCAGGCCCAGCACAAGATTGTCCATAACTTTCTTACAACAAATCCAAATGGAATGAACCAAAGCTTTCCATGTGGAAAAAAATATGATCTGAGAAATAAAAAAATATAATTCAAATTTTTGAATTCTTTTTTGCTGCCCCATGTCCCCCCCCCTTTCCCCTATTTGATCAATTTTGGGCATGACTTTTGATCTCAGGAACTGAGTAAAAATTATGTTCCCATGAATCTGATTAGTTATTCTATCTTAAAAAAAAAATCAAAAAATCAAGACAAAAATTGAGACCTTAAGTACTTGCCCAAAATCCCTGTTGTCTCTCGAAGGGACAAATGGTCCTCTAGAGGTTGAATTCAAGGAAATTAAAAATATTTTGGCAACTATCTCACATAACTTGAAAAACAATAGATGAAATTTAGCTTAACTAAAGGGCTACAAGCTCCTTCAAGGTTCTTAGACTGTGGGAACTCAGCCACAGCAGTTGGTTGATATGGCAAAGCAACTGCTACGTCAAATAATAATAATAAAATTTAATATTTTTTTTGAAAAAAAAGATCTTTAATCAATATTGTTTATTTTTAAAATTTTAATTTTAATTATTATTTTTTTAATATTTTTTAATTCAGGCCAACAATGGATGGTTCCCAATATGGAAAACCAACCTAAAACGACCCTCCAATGTACACTACATAGTGAAATTAGGTTGCCTCTGACTAATTTCTTGACATTCCACACTATATTAATTATTTACTATATATGTACAAGAATGCACTATTTTTTAATTAGTTATTGGTGTAGTTGGGACTCATGAACCTCCACGTGTAGAATTGGAAGTATTTGTAGAAATATCTGTTCTTTGATGGCTTATAGACTAACTTTCTTGGGGTAAGGCAACCTAATTGTAAAGGCAACCTAATTTCACTATTTAGAGTAGTTGAAAAACATCTAATGCATTCATTGTGAGTGTCTAGAGATGAGAAGACAGGCTTTTTGTGCAGTAGGAGGAAGAGGGACAATCCATATGTAACTATTAGGATTAGTAGGAGCTCAATGAAATTCCTCATAGTTAAGTCAACAATAGAAATTATGTTCAAAGTAGTATTTCATAATTCATTTAGGCATAGAAGAAGAACTTTTATTAAAAAAATTGAGCTAAGTTAATGTGGAAAAGCAAGCTAACTTTTATCTACAAAAAATCGTTTGAGATTTCAAGCTTCTATCCAAAGTTATGAATAAAGTTCAAGGAAGGGTTGGAAGGAACATTTTTTTGACATTTTCAAACATCCTATGTGAGTTTTGTCCAATTTTTTTTTAGAATCTCAAAATCACAAATGGGTTACTTTTTGTGAATGAAAGTTAGCTTAATTTCCTAACATTTCTCCATTCAATGATTTTTGAAAAAATTTATCCTACTACGCTAAAATGAGGTTTAAAGTTATGCTTTAAACACAATTCCTCGACGTTTTTGACAAGGAGCAGTCAAGCTTTCTTGGCTTCAAATTGTCCTGACCCCTTTGAGGATTCATGATGAACAATGGATTTCATTATAAATATGACCTTTCCACTCTTCATTCTCCTTAAATGTCAACCATTAGGAAAATTTTCAGCCCTCCAAGAGACTGCGAGTTTTGCACCCCTCCGGTGCAATTACAGAAAAAAATATATATATATATATAATTATTTTTTATTTTTCAAATTTTGGAATCTAATGTGGCACCACTCTCAAGGCCACATCAGATTGACTATTTTTAAATTATTTTTTAAATTTTCAAAAAAAAAATTTCAAAAAAATTATTTTTTTATTTTTTTGTATTAGCACTGCGGAGGTGCCAAAATGAAGTCTTAACAGCCCTCTGCAGGGCTGAAATTTTTCTAATGAAAGTAATTCTTTCATGTTGCCATCAGTAAGTTTCTTTACGTTGCAATGAAATTCCATTGACATTTGTTTCCCACCCACAAAAAAAGAATTTTTCATGGTAGAGGGGCAATTAATAGAATAGTATTTTATTCAATAGGTTGTAATTGAATTCTTTGGATTTTCAACAAACCATATTTACACTTTTTTGTAGATTTGTCTATCTACTCTCCGAATTAGCAAAAAAAAACTCAACACTATTTAAAAAAAATTATAAATGGACAATCCTTTGGAGGGCTGCATTATGGTTGTGATCCTTGCTGTGAAAGTCGCGGGTGACTGGCGGGAGAGCATTGGACTCCCTACTACATAAAACAACGATCCTTGCTATAATTACGAACTGGTTTTGTTTTAGTTGAAACAAAGAGGGGCCTTCCCCTTAACGGTTCCTTTAGTTGTTGTTTTCTTTTTTGGTTTTTGTTATGCTTTATTTTTTGCTCTTTTCTCTTCATCTGTCCAACTTCATCTTGGTTGTGTATTTTCCAATTCTAATGCAATGGTTCCTCCATATGTGATTAAAAAAACACTATATATAGTGTTGTTGCTCACACTTTTCTTTATTATTGAAATACAATAGTATGCTACAAAAGTGCATATCTCCTTGAAATCACCTCTATAAATAGTTGTACAATGGATATGAGGTGATCTTTAAGTGTACCATACTAATCATTGAGTGAATCAAGAAGAATTTGTTTTTATTGAAAGAGCCAACCATTGTCTTTCATTCCCTCCCATCTCTATACAAGTCGCAGAAGGTGGACTTTGGAAGGCTTAGAGTCACAAACAATTGCCTATGCCCCAAATCTTTGAAATTTCATATGTGATTCAAAAATCCTTGGAAAAATATGAAACCACTTGTGTTAAGTTCCACGTCCATTTTTCTTTCTCCATAAAATGAGCTAAATTTTTTTGCCCATGGAAGCCTATGGAAAAGGTTAACCAACCCTAAAATTATCAGTTTTAGAGCATACTACCTTTAGGAGGAATGCAATTGCAAGCGCTATTGCACATTGTAAAAAGTATCCCCTAATTTGGGTGGTTAGTGAGTGAGGGCCACTTCACACTACAGCGCAAGTTTGTGAATCCGTTGGTTTTGGCCAATCAAATTTCAGAAACCTAAGATTTTGGCCTCTCAAATCCTCACACAAGGAGCGCAGTCCAATGTGCGTTGCCTATTTTGTTGCCTACATGGTAGCCAAATGCTTATTTGGCAATGGGCTCTTGATTAGAGTTTCGGTCTCCATTTCTAGCTGACCCAAATACTAGTTGATAGTTCGTCAAAAAATAAAGAAAAATAAATTAAATAACTGACAAAATCGTTATTGTTAGATTGGACTGGAAGGGTTGTTTTTGCAGTAGTAGTCGTAGGATGCTCCCTCCCATTTGTTATTTGTTATTTGTTTATTTGTCGCCATTGGGGTTTGAAACCTAGTCACCTGTACTACAATGGCGAGTCTTTGCATCAATGAACCTACTTCCCTCAATTTTATTCCATTGATACCCTTCATATTCCTTGTTTAGTMATGAGAGCATGTGCTGTACTTGTTTTCCCAAGGCCATTTTTGACTCTTTCCTCACTTTTTTTTAATATCTTTTGCTTAAAAAAATTGTCACATAGGTAAACCTTCATGGAAAATTTCAGAAATTGGATGGATTAATTTGGAGGGAGAACGCTAAAAGCCGAAAAAATGGTATAGATTTGGACTTTAGCTTTTGGCCCTTGGAGGTAAGCTTCACACTATGGCTAGCCGAAAGCTCCAATTCCTAGTTTTTTTGGCCTATTTATTGCCCATTTCCTTGAACTCTCACCAAAGTTTGGCCACTCAATCCCACGGCCTCTTGACTTGGACGGCCATAGTGTGAAGAGGCCCCTAAGTTACTGCAGACCTTGGAATTCCAAGGTCAATCCCAGCCTTGCAGCTGACACCTACACACCTACACACCTGCCAAGTATGCACCCGCAAAAGACAACCTCCCATACCGAAGTGCTTCTTTGGAAGATTTTAGGTGCATACTGGATTCGGTTGTCGTCATTTGGAAGTTCTAAACTACTTGAGAACGAATTCTGATTGGTGGCAGTCGTCCCCCACCCAGCCAGCGTGTCAGCCAGCGTGTCATAGGGCGCGTGCCTGATCAATGTGGGAGCAAGTGCAGCAGGCCGGCAGGCCGGCACTGCCGAGAGGGCCGGAGACTGGCAAGGCGGATTAAGGGCGACGACCAACCTATAATTACGGTGGAAACCACCAACCCMAAACCTTCAATAGAAACAATTCAGCATATTTGGAGGAGCCTCTTACTGAAAATAATATTTTTGTAATATTAACAAGTGAAAATCATGAATATTGAAAAAAAAAATTAGATTTTTTGGATGTGGTGTGTAATTTCTGTGATTTTTCAAAGTGGCAGCTCCCTAGACCACTGAAACTGTCACGTAGGTGGAACCTACACTGAAATCTGCAAAAATCAGCAGTCGAAAAATCAGAGCTCAGTGTGTGTCCTTTGAATGCATCAGAGAATCAGAGTTAAGCATTGGAAGGACAAATTTAGTGGTAGTCTGGACTCTAGAGTAGAAGAATGGTAACATGGGCGCTGTGGGGTGTTTCGACCTTACCACCCTTATTTGCAATCTAAATATCTTAGGGCTCAAAGTAGGATGAGCACATATTTTTCAGAGGTGTGCACTTGTTTCATGAAGCAAATCCAAGTGGAATTATAATTTTACGATTAAAATTCTAATTTCTATGAATTTTTGAAGCGGTATGCCTCTTAAAATTACAAAACCATACATAATTGGAGCCTTAAAACATCCTATGAACAACCTATAACCACCATTCCATGCACTTAGATATACACCAATCAAAGACTCACATGTTATCCAAGTTGGAATTAATGCATTGAAATTGTCTGAAAAGTGAATGGATTTGGATGAGTTCTATGGTATTCATTGGGCCAAAAGGAAGATGGCGGAGATAGGTCAGGCTATCTTAAGCTAATTTAGGATTGTAGAGGCCACGTCAATTCTCTTTGAAGTCGATTGCACTAAATTTTAGCCCCTTTCAGACATAGGGATGTCTTCAACTACTCATTACAATAAAATTATGACAGGTGCCAATTCTCCATTATGAAAAGGCCTCGAGGCCTAGAAGCTGTGTCGATTCAATAAAACGTAACAAATTTCAGACCTTCTTTCTCCATTAAGAACTTCAAGGCATGAGAATGGTGAATTGAAATACTATTAAGGTAATTTGGTACTAACCTATATGCCAATTCAATAGAAAAGTGGTTGAATAAATACTACTCAAATGGCATAAAAAAGAATCTAGACCAAATTTTTTTATTCCTTTCTTCTCTCTTTTCAAAACCACTTTACACCTAATAGCCGGGCCAATTCCCCTTGAGGGTGATTGCACACAATTTTAGCCTTTTTCAAGCTTAAGTCCGTCTTCAACTACTAAGTAGAATAAGATTAGAGGAGGGGCTAATTTTCCCATATGTAAAGGCCTTGAGGCCAAGAAGCTAGACTAATTCAATAAAATTTAGCAAATTTTAGCCCCCCTCTCTTCATTTGGATCTTCAAGGCATGTAAATACGGTGCATTGAAATGCTATCAATTCATTGAAAATTAACAGTAAAGTAGCCTATGCTATCAAAATGTCCGTAAGAAATTTGGGCCCAACTTTTCTAATGTCTCTCTCTTTTTCTTTCTTCAAGGTTGCTTTATACTTGGAGGCCAGGGGCTTGAATTCCCCTAAAGGTCGATTGCACAAAATTTCAACCCCTTTCATGCTTAACCCCTCAAGGCCTAGGCGGACGCAATGTGTCTTTTTCAAAGTTTCATTGGCAAATTTTGAGTAGCCAGGGTGACACAAATCTCAATATTTTGTAAAGTAGGGTCTTCAAGAGTAACAAGTCAACATACTTGTTCGATTTTTCCATATTTAAAATTTCAATGTGAGAAGTATATAAAAACTTATAAAAGAAATGTAGTCTCTTAGAGAAAAGTAGCTAATATAATCTTATTTCAGTAAAAAGAATAGTAGGGATGGAAAAAAAACATTTTCTTGGACAATTCTAGGATTTATTCAGCACAAAAAAACTAAGTCTAAAGATTTAAAAAAAAATTGTATTATCCATAATTTTTAAATTACAAAGTGTGATAAAGAACACAAAATAATACGAATGATTCCAATTTTATTTTAAGATATTCCAAAAAAATATGCTAATAATATCAATAATTATATCTCAAAAACTAAAGCATATATAATATTATMATTTTTTTGGCATAATCCAATTTGGTCTATTTTTTTTTTTCCTCCTTTTGTTTGAAAATAAGTAAAATTTTGAGAGAGTTTTTCATTTCTCATTTTTTGAAATTAAAAATTACTGCATTTCCCTCAAATTCCAATATAAATTTGTTTAGGGGGAGGTAAAAGATTATTATTCATCTTCTAATTCTACCACCCCCACCCTAATGCTGCGCATTTTTGACAATGAAGATAATCATCCAAAATTGTTGTAACCAAGAATACAATGATTAATGTTATCTAAAATTTATTCTATGCATACTAGACAAAGTAGTCCTTACTTTTGTACAATTGAAATTAAAAAAATTTAAGCACATCCATGTGCAAAAAATATCAAGGTGGGACAATTCATTGAAAACTTCCATTCTCATGTCCATTGTAAAAACATTGCTAGGCCTTGAGGGATTAATGAGCCAAAMTATATATTTTAATTTTCTAGCAAGATCCAATGAATGTTTAGTTTCTTAAAATTCTTTTCCTTGAACATTTATGTTATGTAGGTGTGTTCWCTTAGCTTTCCAACAAGACAACTTGTAAAAGAAACAAGTTTGTGGTTAGAGATTTACACCTTTTTGTATATTTCTTTAAACTTTCAAGCAAATAAAGAAAACATTGTTTAAAATTTGATTTTTTTTCTTTCTAAAGGATTGATCCATATCTACAAGGATAGATTTTATTCATTCAATTTAGACTAGTGATGTAAAATTATGAAAAGATATGTATTCATAATATTCCGGTGAGGTATGTATTCCGGTGAGTCATAGAATCTATTTGAAAAAATATCATATGAGACTCATTTTTTAACTTAAACTTAAGAAAACTAAAGAATCCRAAAGTTTTATATGGTTTGCTACAACATTCCCACAATTATTTGGATTGGCATGTTTAAAGTTTTTATCAATTTTATTAGCAATTTGTTTTTTCAACCATCATGTACATCTAGCCAATTGACAATTATGGTTTATTTTTTTTTGCTATAGACTCTCAATTCCATTTTTCAGCATAGTATCAAATTCTTCGAGTTGCAAAAGACACAATTATTTTGTCAAAAAGTTTCAAAGTTGAACCTGGGCTCCATTGGGAAATATTGAAAAGAGCTTGTTGCACTTATTTGAATAATACAATTTTAGAGATGCTTAAGAAGTAAACTTTGAAATTTGGTGTAGAATTAGACATACAAGTTTAGTACAATATCTTATGGTTACAAATTCCAAATGAAATCACAAATCTTTTCACTCCACTTTTTTTTTCAAATTACATTGTTTTGTGTCAAATTTTGCTCAAAGACACTAAAAATATTATAAGGGATAACTTGTAGATCTATACCATTGTTATCGTTTTCTTTATTGCAATGATTTTGTAATTATCAAGTTTTTTTTTGTATCAATTCTACTTGAAAAAATCACAATAATTTTTAATTAAATCTAAAGCTCTAACAAATGACAATTGGTAATTTGCCTTATAAACATTGATAAGGTGGGTACACCCAAAATTGCACCTTGCCTAAACCATCATCAAYACTCTATGTACATTTCCAAAATCAATATGTACATATGTTGAAAAATTGATTTTAAAACGTCTAYCCTTCATAATCTAAATGTTGTGTTCTCTAGTATGTTTGAACCTCCTTTCATTTGCCAACAAGGTGATATGAAAATTTGACCAATTTATTAATAATAATAACTAGACACAATGCTCGGCACAATAGCAAAAAGTGGCGGTTTGGAGGTTACCCACCTCATGTTACTATGGAAAAGAGGCACCTAAATTGATGATTGACTTTGTTGTCAAAACACGAGAGGTTTAATGTTTGGGATGTTTTTTGAGTTTTACCAACTATGTTCCCATAATTCCCATATTGCACCCATTTTTCAAGTATCAAGTCCATGTTTTTTTCCTCTATTTTGTACTCCAAATAGAAATCATGTAGATTTTTCACAATTTTTCCGTTTTTTTCAAATTGCAATGAGTCTCCCCACATTCCACTAGCTAACATTGAACTAATTGCAGTTTTCCCCTAACATCATTAAGGTCACTTCAATCTTAGGCATGATTAAGGTAGAAGCACCTAAATGTTACACTTGTTTTAGATTTGTAGATCTTGAGGGCACCTACAAAATAAATTGATATGTGCTTGTTAGGAAATGGAATAGGAAACCATCAAAATTGGTTTTGAATTTTTTTGAGCTTGTATGAATATACTGATACCTTATATAGCTTCACAAACAAGGGTAAGGACTACCATCTGCCAATTTCATAACCACCTTTGGAAAATTTGCTTACTAGGGGACATGTTCAAGTAGCGCCAAATGAAATGACACAAAAGTAGACAAAAGAGACGGAGCTGCAGCTCTATTGAGTCGCAAAAAAGTTAGGTTTAATTTCATAGCAAAAATGTTAGATTAAATTTTTTTAAATTTTTTTTGAAACATACGACCTTTTCAAGGTCGCAGCGTAGACTGACTCAACACATCCCGTGGCAACCGGTTTTTGACGGAATTACAGGCCACGGGTTTTTTTCCCTGTCAGGAAACAAGTAGAGGAATAAGAACAACCCCGGTGCGAGCAATGTCATCACGGGGAATTGAACCGGCAACCTCGTGGATGCACTTGGTGGTTCTTACCACTTGCACCATCACCCGGGGTAGTTTAGGGTCATCTCGGACCAAGGTTAGATTTAATTTCATCGCTCACATCATTCCATCGTTTTTTAGTTTTTTAGTGACACATCATTCCGTCGTTTCCATCATGTCTGCCCCGGGCATCCGTCTGCACATGTGATTTCCATGGCCTTGCCTTAAGTTAGCATGTGTTAAAAGTCAAGGCGTTCGTCAGCAAGATAGGACTGAGGGAAAGGAAGGGATTTGACAAGCTTACATTGYGCTCAGGTTTAGGGTCAAGTACACAGAGAAAGAGAGAGAGACTCAGTGTGATTTGAACACTGATAAAGCTTATTAACCCCTAAAAGATGTTATTGTTTTCTATACGTTCTCCCTTCTTGTATACAAAAGAAAAAAATTGAGTAGCACATGAATCCCATTCAAGCTCTATTTTTTAGACCAAGTCACAGTGATACTACTGGTCAACTAAGAATTTTTTGGGAATTTTTGAGTGTTTAAAGAGGATCAAATACATTCAATATACAAGCAACATATACCAACTCTCTTGGTGGGCAACATCTTTTAGGGGTTAACGAAAAATCTGTGAATTTCTTGATTTTTTTTAGTAAGAGAACAAAAGGGCAAGATTGGTTGCTTTCAAAAAAAAAAAGCAAAACACTTGAAACAGTGGTAATAAAACCAACCCTTCATAGCTCATTGCCCTTTACGGCGGAAACATCCAAAACTGTCACAATATAATCAATTCAGCAAAGTTGGAGATACCTTTTAGTAAGCGAAAATCATGAATATTAAAAAAAAAATTAGATTTTTTGGATGTGGTTTTGCAAGTTCTACGATTTTTCAAAGTAACACACTACAAGAGCAAGGGGTGTTTTAAGTATAGTCCTAGTAGTATAGTCCTACAAGTGATGACCTGAAAGTAGTGCTTTTAGTAAAATTTTGCTAAAACACATGTATTTCTAGTAAACTTTTATAAAAATACTCTTTCAGATTATTACTTATAGGACTATACTACTAGGACTATACTTAAAACACCCCTTGCTCTTGTAGTAACAATTCCCTAGACCACTGAAACTATCACAAAGTTGGATCCTAAACTGAAATATGCAAAAATCAATAGTCAACCAGTTAGAGTTAAGTATGTATCTTTCAAATGCATCAGCAAATCACAGTTATTAGTTAATTGAAGAACACATCTAGTCGTCGTCTAAGGTATAAGAATGGGAACATGGACAATTTTTGGTGTTTCTACCTTAGACTTATCACTATCTACAAAGTCCCTCCATTTGCATGGAAAACCAATCCGTTACCATGCAAATTTGTTAGAATGGAGAATGGAATGGGGAAGTGCTTTGGAAACAACATCTAATGCTTCATTGATACACATCTAATTTGAAGGTGAAAACAACCAAAACCATCAAATTAAGCAATTTAGCATAGTTGGAGGTTCTCTTTTTAAAAAAAAACATTTTTGTAGAATTAGCACTTGAAATCACAAATTTTCAATAAAAAAAGTAGAATTTTTGGATGAGACATGTAATTACTATGAATTTTCAAGACCAACAAATTTTGACTCCTAGAGTAAGCTTTTTACATTACACATGGATATTATTCTTGACATTTTCATCTTGTATCATGGAAGTTACATAGGTGGTGCCAACTTTTAAATGTAGAGGGGAGTTTTGCACATGTTGCCTGAAGTTACCCAAGTTACCCAAAAAATTCAAGACAGCATAATTTTTGATCCTATCACCTTATTAGAAAAAAAATTGTATTTCCCCAATACGAATGCATGTTCAAACCTGGTGTCAAAATTTCATGAACATTCAACTAAAATTGACCTATGTGCAAAACTACTTAAAATCTCTTGTGTACATTGAACCATCTCTTGGTCCTCTAGTGGTTAAGTATGGTGATATATACTTTTTATAGAAGTCAACGCGTCAAGAATAGGATACACAAACGGTTTTGCCATGGGTGTTTCACTTTAATGGAGTAATGACATTGCCATTTTCCATCAAAATACTTTGGAAAAATTTTAAAATTTTAAATAGAATTTAAACTTTAAAATAGAATTTAAACTTTAAAATAGAATTTAAACTTTAAAATAGAATTTAAACTTTAAAATAGAATTTAAACTTTAGTCAAGATCTTAATAACTTAGTGACATTTCGATCTATGACTCTTCAAATGGAATGACGCTTTAGAACCTATTTGGACTTCAGTCCTTTAGGGGTTAAATAGCAGCCAGCCAAACATGTGCATTGCACTTAATGAACTTAATAGTTAACTTAAGTTACTTCTTCTGTAACTTAGTAGCCTCTTGGGCAAGGTGATGTCGGTACCTTAAAAACAAAAATACTTTAAGACATAATAATCTAAAATATATCAATTTAATAAATACACCGTTTCCTAAGCAGTGAGTCTCTCAAGTTTCAAGGAAGTTTGGTGGTTGGCTGTACTTTAAAGCAAACTTTGGAAATTACAATGAAAAAAAAAAAAGAAAGAAAGAAAAAGTCTCATTAAAGCTTTTTAAATGTACATCAATTCTTGGCTTCACTTTGAAGACTGGGCTTCATACATTCGGCTCTCCACAAAATGTAAAATTATGTAAACATGGTAAGTTAGAACCTCTAATTGTTTTCATATGATCAGTAGTGGACACCTAATGATCCCATGACGGTTTTTTAGACCATAATCAATGTCTAACGTGATTCCCATGGAGTGATTAGTGACCTCATTGGGAGCACCCTATGTTTTGAGTAAACCATTGTAGAAAGTAACTTTTGAGGGCCTTCCACATAAAAAATTATTGTGACTACTATAGATGATTTAGATGAGCATATTGGATACTGTTTTTTTTGGTTATTCAGTAACCTAGTGACTCTTCTGGGCAAATCACTTAAAAAATTCCTAACAAATTCATACTTTGTCTGAAAATATATAATTTCAATTGCTCTCACTATTTCTCACACCCGTCTTTACATGGAAAAAATGTGAGGAGTCATTTGTGCAATACCATATTTGATTACTAAATAATGAATTATTAGAATATAGAAAAGACATACACTATTGGATTGATAATTCAACAATCAACATCTTTCATTTGGACGTCATTTTCACATCTAAATTGATTATCATGTTCAAATTTGTAGAATACATGATTGCTTTGTATCTTATGAGACATTTATGGCATGAATACAAACTTTGGATATGGGTGTACACTTTTAACTAGTTGCTTGTATATCTCAAGTATAGAAGAAATAACATGTTGCATCCAAAATTGGGGTTTCCAAACCTTAAAGACTTCACCAAAGAAAGACATGTCCCTATTCTCAATAACCCTTCATTACCTAAGGCTTAAATATGTCTAAAAACACCCTTTCTTCTCAAGTGCTATAAGTTTAAATGTCACTAAGGTATGAGAATCTCAACTATACAATCTTGTAGTGTGCATGTTGTGGTTGACATAAAACAAATCTCGAGTCATTTGGCCGCATGGATTGCAAGATTATAATGTTTTAGTGTTAACAAAAGATGACGAAATTTTCCTAGAAACACATTTGGAGGTGAAATTTGATTTCTAAATCTACTCAAATGAAAAAACTTTACCCATCAATTGATTCAAAACTAGCATAAAACACATTGGTTAAAGAAAATATCATTCAATTGACTCATTGTGTGTGCAAAAGGTTTTGAAATGTCAAAAAATGGTGAAAAAGTTCCAAACTAAAACACATCTATGGCTAAACCTCCCTCTACTAAAATGGTTCTCAGCTACTCATAACTTTTTGGATTCATATGAAATTTTAACCACACAAACTAGACTAGTATGTGCAACTTATTCAACATAAGTATTGGAAACAAACAATGTATGAAGAAATAAGCCGCCAAAGTTCATTGTAGTCCTCCAAAGTCTAGATTTTGAACTTCGAATTGCTCCTAAACATTCAAAATAACTTGGATTGACATGAAAATTTTACCGGGCAACAAACAGACTTTAAGGAAAACATAATCCAACAAATTTTTATTGAAAATAAACATCTAATGACAGAAACACAAGCCCTTGAAGTTTCAACCATTGAAGTGCAATTTGGTGAATCCAAATTGAACTTGTGAACTTCAAATGGCTTTCAAAAAATCATTACATATTGGATTGATCTAAAAATTTTACCACACAAACTAGACTATCATAGAACCACCCATTGCCAACTAGAGATCCATACCCAACTTGTAGGTGTAGCTATTCTTAACCAAGGTTGGAACAAATTTCCAACCAAAACTTGGAGTGTGTTTTTTACTCCTTTTCTAGATTGGGACTAATAATTTGATGACACATGTTTCAAAGTAGTGAGTTGGAAAGTAGTTCTTGAATGGTTGGAATTAGAAGACTCTATACATTGGTAATGGATTTAGGTCAACTTTTGGCTTCCAAAACCCATAGTAATTTGAATTCATGGAAAAAATCAATAAAAACTAACAATTTGTGTGATTTCTATCTTCCTACATGGCAAAAATTTTACATTGTCTTTTATTGCTCCAAAATATGTACAAAACAAAATTGCTTGAATGGTTGATTATGGGTGCTTCTACCATGATAGTTTTTGTACAACTTTTCCAACAAGTTTGATTGAAATTGGACATTGAATGCAAAAGTTACAACACTTTGAATTTGACTACCAAACTATGTGAGTGAAATCTCCTCATTATAAAGTTATCTCCAATTGCCAAATTTTATATTCTTTGAAGATTCTTTTTCTTGTATTTTGCAAATTAAAACATCTAAGCGTTTATTCTCTTCAAAAATTGTGTCACTCCATTTTGTGAATAAATTTTGTCATTTTGACCTATATTTTTAGGTTTGAAATTTTGGTAATATGCTATTTCTAGTGTCATACTAATTATCCATATTTTATTTTATTTTTAAGTGTTTTTTCTCCAAAGGTCACAATACAACTATTACTCAGCCAAATACTACTAACTAAAATCGATTGGTCTTTTTTAGTATCCCTCCAAAAGAGAGGTACCCCCTAGTTTGCATTAGTTGCCCTCCTCACTCTCTCAAAAAATTTACAAGCCGGTCATTGCTTTTAAAAAAAATGCTTACCTCCAAAATAGCCGTTGATTTCTCAAAAAATCACAAACCATTGATCTTGTGAGATTTAATCTGAGCTGTCCAAATATGGATTTGAATATGGATACAAGATTGTATATAAATACGTAGTGAGTACAAAATACAAATGTGGATATAGATATGAGTACAATACTGAATACGGCCCCACCTGCACAAAACAACTAAAAAAAATGGTTTTAGTAAAAAATTTGTAGAATTCTGCGTCTATCAAAACTTTCTCAGAACTTTTGATACTATTTGTGTTACTTTAAGCATTCTAAACATATGTCACGAGTGTGACTTTTATAAGATCACTTAAGGTAGGTACACCCAAAAGCGCCACAAATTGGTGCTGTGCATAGGTACTACTACTATTCGGTTGTTCAGATTGTTGTATTGTCTTGTTGGCAAGAAAAAGGAGTTTCCAATGCACCAAAGAACACCTCATTTTGGATATAATAAGCAAAAGTCATTTACGGTCAAAGTTTGATTCTAAAATCACTTTAGCCAAATAGGTATATAATAAAATTTATAAATGCACAACCAATGTAGATGGTGCTTTTAGGCACAAAGCGATTTTGGGGGTACCCACCTTATAGGTGTGGAGAGATCACTCTGGGTACAAGAGCCAAAATCCCTTTAAGAATCAAATTTTATGTAGTTTCAGCATCATTTAAGTATCATTTAAGCATAATTTAAGCATAATTCAAGTATCAAACTCTGAATGAAGACACATACCAGCCAGAAGCGAGGAGTATAGTCTGCTTGTGCTCTCCCTTCTCAGTTACGTAATGAGCTTGGATCTGCAGCCATATCCATTATTAGTTGACACCTTTTGCTGCAATCTCTTTGTCAATTCCACAACATTCAACTATTAACCCCTAAACGATGCTAAGGCCATTTCCTGGTCGATGAATTAGAGAGAGCATCTCTCTTGTGTAGGACAGAAATGCAACTAATCCATCCTTGGAATTTGTGGTGGAAAGAGAAGATCTTCTACAGTGAGTGCTTTGACTTCCAACGATTGTTTTTGGAWTTTTTTAGGCCAATGATTCCCACGGTTTCAGAAATTGATGATTTCCAGCGTCACCCCCTCGTTGTTTAAGGGTCAATCCACTAAACCCATAAAAAAAAACTCTCCTTCTTGTAAGCAGGATTTACCCTAAACCTTAAAAAAACAAAAAAGGTATAAAACAAAATCTCCTTTGCAGATGCATTACCTTGACAGGCATGATGCCCCACACCCTTGCCTTTGCATGCGTTTCTCGAAACTCTTGACGCTGGTAGTCAATAGAATATTGTGTGTATATACACAAGAAACCAGCAAACATTATGTAGATTGAAACCTGCAAAAGAAAACAAAAACCCAACCATTTTGATAGTTTTATTCATAAGAGCTGGATTTGTAATTGTGACAATAATAATTTTGAAACATAT
Source organism: Pleurozium schreberi (assembly GCA_006891605.1). NCBI lineage: Eukaryota > Viridiplantae > Streptophyta > Bryopsida > Hypnales > Hylocomiaceae > Pleurozium > Pleurozium schreberi. Next base: position 14,199 of record VACF01000886.1, on the reverse strand, counting down.
CGTCATCCAACTTCACTGTGTGACAAAAAGCAGGAATGAATTAACCCATAAACGCCGACAACGCCGACAAGGACAAGGACATTTTTTGGTTGATGAATGAGAGAGCGTCTTTCTGAGTACGACAAAAGTGCAACTATTCATCCTCAGAATTAGAAATGGACAAGGAAGATCTTCTACAATAGTTTGACTTCCAATGCATGCATTTGAGATTTTTTTAAACGAAAGATTCCCACAGTATCAAAATTGATGATTTCCACGGTCACYAGCCTATGTCGTTTAACCCTTGAAGAACGGACCGGATGGCCGTGGAAATCATGCATTTTTGATACCGTGTGACATCATCTACTTAGAAAAAAGCCAAATATACTCATTGGAAGTCAAAGTACTAGAAAAGACCTCCCCTTTCCACTCCTAATACCGAGGATAGAAAGTTGCAATTTTGTCTGTCCTACACGGTTTGATTCTGTGTCATCCAGAGAACACAAAATGTCCACCGCGACGTTCAAGGGTTAAAAAGGCTCCAAAACTCAAAGTTTCTAGGACACTAAGAGTGCACCAACCTGTCGTTTTAAGGGTTGATAAAAGAGTTGTAATGTAACACAATCAAACAATGTTGAAATGGAAATTTTCAGAGTACGGAGAGGAGGTCAAGTTAGGAGGTAGTTACATAGTTTCCAAGTTGTACTGGATGACTGACGAGATAAAGAGCAGGCGATGGATACACAGCCGGTAACCAAACCATAGAGCCCCAAATGGTGTAGAACCCAGCTGCAACAAGCTAACTCAATGATATGAGAAAAATCACTACTAGAAAAGTCAACATCTTCATTCAAAAACAACATCTTGATTCAGCAATTTTCAACTTAATTGTGTTGATTCAAACGTGTTTTTGTTTTGTTGGTTAGGGCATCTTTGATTCGGGTAGGACATTCTAGCACATGATAAAAAAATAAAGTCTTGATTACCGGGTCTTGCCTGAAATTTGGTGTCATTTACTCACTACCCGTAAAACACATGCTGAACTAAGGTAGGCATCCTCAAAGTGCCACAAATTGGTATTGTGCCTAGTTACTATTATAAGGCTCATCATTTACTTGCTACCTGTAAGGTAGGCATCCTCAAAGCGCCACAAATTGGTACTGTGCCTAATTATTATTATAAGGCTCATCATTTACTCACTACCCATAAAACACATGCTGAACTAAGGTAGGCATCTTCAAAGCACCACAAATTGGTAGTGTGCCTAGTTACTATTACAAGGCTCATCAGATTTTCATATTGTCTTGTTGGAACAAGTGAAAGGAAGCTCCAATGCACCAAAGAATGCAACATTTGGCTACAATATGCAAAAGTTACGAAGGGTCAAAGTTTGATTCTAAAAGCGTTTCTTCCACATAGGTACATAAACTGAATTTGGAGATGATGTACACAGTGCAAAGATGGCGCTTTTAGTTTAGTGGCGCTTTTGGGTTACCTACCTTATCCCAAACTTAGCAAGCCTAATTCTAAATTCATGCAGTGTTATAATGGTCAGTTCTACTAACACTATGCGGTTTTAGTGAAGCTTCACAAGCAAATGTCAAGATGATGATCACCAGAAAAAATTTAAAGAAAAATCACCTCGGTCATGCATCATGCTCATGGTATTCAAGAAGCCGCCCTCCCACCAAAAAAACTTGAAAATGTACGCCAACTGCAACGTGGAAGTAACAAACAACGAGTCCGCAAGTCTTCCCCTTTGTTCATACTGCACACAGTCAAAAGGCATTTACAATGTCACAGTGATGGAACATTGCATTTGTATTAAAACATGTTGAAATGCTGTTAAATAAACAAAAATAGAACATGTTGAATGTTGTTAAATAAACAAAAAATAGACCATGTTGAATGCTGTTAAATAAACAAAAATAGACCATGTTGAAACGATAATGGGGCCGAGCAAAATCAAACAGCCCATTGCAATGTAGCTGACCCTCTTGGAATGGGCACTAACTGAGGAATCATTCTGRTACTGCGACATCTCAATGTAGGCCTTCCGAATCGGACTTCGCCTCCCCATCTTTCCTGGAAATTTCACCTAATCTTGGAGGGTTTCCTCACCAGAAGCTTCAGTAATCAATTAAGGAAAAAATCGAGTGAACACCAGCCAGGTCACAAGCATCATCAAGCCTCCTCCAGATCCCTCCCCGTACAAAGCGAAACTCTCCTAAAAACGAGTGCATCTTCATCTCGTCTTAGGGAACGAACAATCCACTGCTCRGCCAACCGTCTCCTCGGAATAGATGTCGTCAATCCACTCGGACATGACTTGTATTGCCCTGCAGCAGCCATTCAACCGTGTCCTGCAATCTCCTCCCCTCACACAGCCAACGGAGGTGGTCCAATTCCCAGTAGGAACTGCAAACTTTTTGTCACATCATGCACGAAAATCACTCCGCAATTTCATTCACTCAGGATTAGGGATGCATCAATCGACAGGGAAGGTCAAAGTTTGGTGAAAACGAAGTTGAAAAATATGCAAACTTGGTTGCGCTAGGTTTTGTTAACTACCTGCCTTTCACGTCCCTGGATCTCCCCACTCAGCCAGTCTCCTTCGTAATTGGCAGTAAGGATACTCCCACGTAAACTCCGTGTTTGGAGACACCAACCGGTAACTTAGGTCCTACCCTACCCAGGTGGGCCAAGAGGAAAGGGTGGGTTATTCCTTCCCTTCCAAGTCCTGGAGCAGCCAAGGGGTGCTTCAACCGATCTCCTTTCACACCTGCAGGTTTCCAAACCGCACACTAGAAACAGAGAGAGGAGGCTCAAAACATGTACCTCAGCATCTTCCCGAATACTCAAAACGTTCCCTCTTATCACACTACTGGTGGTTCGAAACCACCTGGAGAGACAAACCAATAACGAAAGCAATAACACAATGCTAGGTCGCGGACCTCAAACGTTCAAAAAAACAAGGACAGGATCTGTCAAAAGACTTCACGAACACGAGCACGTGACAGAGTATTATTAAAAAATGGTTCTCTACTCAGCAAGCCGGAGGACAGTCTCCAGCCAAGAGTGTTGCACCATATATTGGCCTATGTACAGTTTCCTAATCACAACTTCCTGATGACCACAGAGAATAACGGTATGCTATGTAAGRGCAACTCAATGTGACTGTAAGAAAATCTCATTTCGACATGAGTACACAAAAGGGATTGAGAATACAAGGTGAAAGGCTAGAGAACAACAAAGCCAGCCTCTACTATTCCACACGCACTGGAATCAGTGCCCTAAAGGTTTGAAAGAACTACAGTAGAAGACCCATCAAGGACCCGCCTTGCTAGTATTGGGAGCCTTGTTTGCAAGACTCGCAGCTTTGAATTTCGCATTCACACTCCTCAAATCCACCAAATCGTTAAACAAGGTGTCAGGTGATTTCACCGACGGTTTCGTAACGTTAGGGTACTGCTGTTGGGATGCTCCGTAAGGTGAAGATTGACCGTATGATATCCCTCTCTGATTGAGATACTGACTGCCGAAATTTTCACCAGGACCTGTACCGACTTGTCCTAATCTGGAGGAGTCATTCGAAGGCCAAGATGGCTGAGCCGGTGGCTGATTTGAGAATCCTSCATATCCTGTCCCCGGGTACTGCTGTTGCATGACGCCCATGCCCGGCTGCTGACCTGAATTCCACGCTGTGTTACCACCGTACCCATAACCCTGAGAAGGCGCTTGCCACTGTTGGTTTACCTGTGGTGCCTGTGTGTCCTCTTGCCATGGGGGTGGGGTTGTGGGCACGGGCTGCGGTTGCGGGTAATAATATTGSGGTTGCACCGGCTGCCCTGAAACAGACTCTGTTTGTTGAGTTCCGTAAAAGGAATTCTGCTGCCGCGGACTCCCAACCACAGGAGCTGAAGCCCACGAATTCTCTGAACGYAGCACTGGAGTTTCGGCGAAGCTTTGTGGAGGATAAGTCGGGATTTTGACTTCTATATTGGGAGTAGCCTGAAAAGGCGAAGAATCGAAAGGGTTGGAAAACCCCTCAGGTGCAGGTAAAGCCAAAAGATCCTCCACCTTTTGCTCCTGCTTTGGTTGAGGTTGATCAATTACTGTCAAAGCCATCGAGGAGGAAGAACTCGCTTCCGTCTGGTTACTGGGTGGCGTTGTATCACCACTAAGAAGCTGATATGTTGGATCGCCACTAAGAAGGTCAAATGATGCGTCAGCAGACGCAGCAGCAGGAACTGCACTAGCAGCAATTGAGCTTTGTGTCGCAGGTCTCTTGCCCGTAGAAGGAGGGGGAGGTATTGGAAGACCTGGGAAAATAGTGCGTGCACTACCCTTTGGTCTTGCACTGGTCCCTGCTGCTCCTTGAGGTGAAATTTGAGCTTCTGTTTGCGCCTGCATTCTGCACCAGAACATCGACATAAATAAATGCAAGCCATTCATCATCACCAGGCAATAGACAGCATACTATTTGTAGCTCACCAAGAAAGCGCACCAAAATCACCAATGCAACTGAGTTTTAAGAGAAGATGTAAACCAATTGAGCAAGTACATTTGACTATCCTTCACAGTACCAGCTTTCAGTGATTTCTGAGGAAACTTAGCAAAACGAGGATTTAAATCTTACTTCGACGATAAAGTCGTCCTCTCAAGAGATGCATCAGGGATGGGGGCTCCAGACAAAAAGGCATCATATCTAGCGAGCACTCGCTGCAATTCATCATTCAAAGATAAACCTTGACCGAGTAATTGCTCATCTCTGCACATACCAATCCACCGGAGTTAATATAGTGTCAAGCGACGTTGAACTAAATTGCGTTAATACTCAGACGAGCAAGCTGTTAAAGCCCAAATCCACTTCTCATTGACCCACTTCATAATTCATGTACAAATCAAAACTGGAAAGCAGGAGGACGTACGAAGTGGCGTTAACAAGCTGCATGACACGATGCTGATTTATTCGACATTGGTCTACAAGCTCCACAATTACTTCCTCCCTTGCAGACTGCACATTGTCCACAGCATTCAATTATGATGAAATTTGTCAAGATGACAGCTTCGGCAACAACGCCTATTTTCCAAACTTTGTCAAATATCATCAACTATATATACCTAGAACAACGCAATAATCCAAACCAGGGCTAACCGAGATTAAATTAAAAGATAAACCGCCCCAAAACTTCAGAGACTGGTTTCAAATACATTGCTGAACATGTTGAGTTGACTCCAATAACAGACAAATAACAAGCGGGGCTCTCACAGGTGGCAACCTTAAAGCATCTTATTCCCTCTATTAAGTTTTCATTGTCGTTTTCAGTATTAATAAATTTAATTAAAATAAAATTCCCCCTATCTGAAAAGATTTCCAGCTAATAGGACAAAGTTATCCGTAATATGGACATCTAAACACAGAGGATCCTCAGGGTTGAGATGCAAACCATTCGGTCTCGTGGATTCAAAGCCTTAACCATATCTTGTAACAACTCCACCAGGTTTTGTGCCTGCTTGATTTCTGCCAAACTGACGCATATAACACACAATCTCGTGAGTGGATTAAAGGATACAACTTTGTCAAAAAGAGTATCAAAATAAAAGAAATAGTACAGAAGCGCGACAAATGCAATATAAACCAGACCCACAAGACCCTCCGAGTTTGTTTGCTTCTCGATCAAACAAATTGCATTGCAGTTCAAACAGTTGTCGATTCTAGTAGCTCAGAAAATACCTCATTCCTGAAAAATTCTCCGTGTCTACAGATCTTGAAGACGGTGGTCCCGGAGACCGTGGACCTGGAGACCGTGGTCCATATTGACAAGGACTGGAGAGAGGCTGCGATTGAGGTGGGGTGAAAATTGGCGGTGATGGCTCTCCTCCGCGCCTTGGAAATTCTACACCGGCTTTCTGGAAAACACAGCCAAAAGACAGGGATGAAATGCTGACCAAAACATCAAAAGTTCTTAATTTAAAAAACAGTTGAATTCCTAAGAGGACCGTGATTTTGGTTTCTATTGAATTGTAAAAAAATGCATAAGATCTCGCATAAAAATTTCAATTCTTTCCTTAAATAGTAAGTTTTTCAACACTAAAAAATTCTAAACACATTGTGCTATTTCTCTTATGATTTTTTTCTGACTGTAGTGATCTTAGTTTTGAATATAAATACCGAAAGACAACCCAATATTTTCAAGGAAAAAAAAAATTCAAGAAAAAGTTTTTTTCTGCCCGAAAATTCTGCCTGAAGTCGGGCAGCGACCAAAAAATGGTCGTTTGAGCACTTAGGGGTTAAAATCTTTGAAATTCAATAACATTCATGCATAGAAGGTTCAAACACCACGAAACAAAGCTTATCACTAGAAGAAAGTCATGTTTTTTTGAACACGCTAGGATTTTTTTGGAATGGATTTTTTTGGACATCTATGTTGACATCCAGCTGTTTAATATGCGTTTTTCATGATGCTCATTGGATGCTATTGTTGACACAAAATCAACTAGATTTCAACATAGATGCCAAAAAAAATCCGTTTCAAAGAATATGGGCTTACCCAAAAAAAAATAAGTTTCTTCTAGTGTGAGCACCCTTACTTGTTAGCAACTTTTCAACTATACCAAGAACATGTAATTGAGGATGGACGGTTGTGGAGATCTCACCATAATTAATAAAACAAACAAACATCTAAGACCTTAGTGCAATACATTTTAATGATAAATAGATTCTTGTTGTGGAATGTTTAATTTGAAGACATTAAAATTTTTGTCAATTCAAACGCAAATATCTTGCAATCCACACGATGAAAATTTCTGAAATTTTGTCAACATCTTTTTAAACCAACACACTATAAGATCTTGTAGTTACATGTGTTGAAAATTGTTTTTTTTTTAAATTTGGTACTTATACTAGAAATGGCAGTTCTAGAGTGTTTGTAGTGAATTTATAGTTAAGGAACTCTAGAGGGGTCGGGTGGGACTGGCCCCCTCATTTGGTCACTCCAAGGAATTACAGGGGTGCAAGTAAAATATAAAAAAGCCCTATTTGGGGCCCAATTGATTTACTTTTTACATCCCTCCCCACTAATTAGGGGGCTCTAATTACAAATATGAATTCAGAGGAAATTCTAACATGTTTGGAAAATAAAAAAATTCAGGGTTTTACCGAGACAACTGCCTAATTTTGATGTCTAATTTGTGAAGTGCAACTGCCAATTTGAAGACATCAAAATGAGTTAAATATAGGACTTCAAAGTTTAGTTTAGAGTACGKAATCCATAATTGCCCGCAAAGTAAAACTCTTCATAACTTTCATCTTGTAAATCAAAATGCAATGATTCACAGCTCTCCATGTCTATGTAAATCTAGAAATCCAATTTCAAATCTTTGTTTCTAGAATAAGTGATTTTTTTTATCTAGTCGAACTGCTTGAACTACTCGGATAAGGAAAAAAATACATATCATACAATAACTTTTTAACAATGTAGTCATAAGTCGTGAAAATATTTGGTCCTTAACACTAATCCTTGGGCACATGTCGTGTGAAATTGTCAAAGAAAAAAAATTCTTATTTGTTTGCTTGTTTTATTAATTAAATGTTTTATTTGTCAAAATTTAAATGATAGATAATCTTGACCTTTAAGTGCTTCAGCATCCATATCTATTGTGATGAACATTGGACTTCAAACAAATATTTGTCCAAAACCTTCTCATTTATCCCAAATAATTCTTGAATCTTTGTAAGATGACCTTTCTTTATGTCCAATTTCATGATATTCACATTACAAAAAATATTTTTTGTTCAAAGATATCCATACCTTAGATTAGGTTGTTTGATTTGTTTGTTTGTTACTTTGAGATCACCTGGACCGTGTGTCTTCATATGAAGTTCTTGGTACAGTGAGAAAAGCCTTCAACGAGGAGGGGTGCATAGGCTTTGATTCGTGGCATTTGGACCTACGATCTCATAACTATAGAATTTCAAAGTTTTGTGAATAAAAATATTCGAAAATTGGTTTTACTTTTATGTGGATTGTGGCAACGGCTAAAGGCACACCATTGTAGTAAGTAAAAAATTTGCCAATCTCTACAAAGGGATAAGGGCTTATGGTAGAGGGACCCATTCCTAACCAGTGACCCATTCCCGACCTATAGGTGCACGTATTTCTGACCATGCTTAGAATTTTTTTTTTTCATTTTCAAAGTTGGAACTAGTAAATACATGACATATGTCCCAAGTTGTGGAAAAAAAAGTACGAAATAATGATTAGGTAAAAAGTTATTGAATGATCGAAATTGGAAGACTCTACATATTGGCCATGGGTCCAATGCAACTTTTGCCTTGCAAAATTCATTGTAAATTGACTTTGGGTGATAAAATTCCCAAAATTTGGGCAATCCCTATCATTTCTGTCTCTACACCTGCAGGAATTTTTCTTTCGCCTTCAAGTACCCCACATCATGTCCATAGGTGCTTATTCGGTTGGTTATGGGTCCCTCTACCATAATTCGTTAAAACTCAAAGTCAACCAAATCAGTCACAATTCCCGACTGTACCGGGCTACCAGGGACTACAGTCGTTGTTCACTTCCCGGCACCCGACACTGTACAGGAATCAGATGAAATATACCCCATCCCCAAACATTCATCCAAAAGGTACCTACGAGGATCCTTCCACCTCACTCTCCGCAGTCTCCGACTCTCCGAGTTCTCAGTTCCCTGCCGACCTGACCCCGACACAGTCAGCTACCAGGAACCGACCCGACGTACCTGTCGAGAACCGACCTGTGCAACCACCCTGCACCCGCAACTCCACATCTTCCAGGGTATGTGMGGATATCAATCGGACACTGAGTCGTCGTTCCCAATCTCAACGMGAGCCCCTCCCTAGGAATCGCTCTGCGAGCGAGAGCGAGGAAAGCTCTGTCGACGGAGCTCCCACCGAGGAAGCAGCACGGCAGTGGTGGTGGCACTATTGGATGAGCAGGGAGCTTCCCCCTCGTCAAGAAAAGCRTTGCTGACAATTATAATATTCTAAGATATTACAATTTGTCTTATCGCTCAAACGTGGAGCAAGCCTGTAACGGGAATTCGTCGTTGAAGCACTGGGACGAAGCGCCATCCGTCACCGCTGTGCCTTTGGACTGGGCCTACTGTTTTCGTTTGTGTTCGTGGTGGAATTGAAGGTAGCTTGAAGTGTTGGTGGTTTCCATTCCGTGTTGCGCGCTCCCTCCCTTGAGGAAGAGAGCTCTCGCCTTCTTGGAGAACGTGAGTTGCTACTCTTTTCTGGGAGGGGTTTGCATTTGTCGGAGAATTCGTCGGAGCATGATTAGGTTTTGGAGGGTGTAGGGCGAGGAGTAGGGGCAATGTGCTCTCTTCAGTGTGCGCCGCACCTGCTGGGTGGAGGCAGCAGTTCAGTTCGTTGTGGACATTTTTATCGAGTGAAATTGGTGCTTCTTTGCGGTGGAGGGAGGACTGGGAGGAGGATTTCAGGSTTTGGTGTTGTCGGTGGTTTGAGAGCTCCTCCTTTTTCTTCGTCTTTTGCGGGTAGGGTACAGCCGGTGAGGAGGAAGAGGGGGAGTATTATTCGTGCTGCGAATGAGGAGGTTGTTAGTAACTCAGCAGCTGATGGGGATGAAGGTTCTGGGAACGGAAATGGGGAGGTCGGGGTGGCGGAGTCGTCCAGGAAGTTTAGCAATTTGACGGAGTATGGGCAGAGGAGTCAGAATGAGGCGGCTGATCGGGCAACAAGCGTTTCCGGTCAGGTGGAGGTGAGCCAGAATGGCAGTAGCCAATCGCAAGGGGAGGCAGCGGGTGAGGCGCGTGGGATGCCCGCCCCCTGGGACGTTGGTGCTCTGTTCGCTATTGTGTGGGACAGATTTATGCGGAACTCCTTGGTCGCATTTATCACGAGTTGGCCGGCGTGGCAGAAACGGAGGAAACTGGAGCGTTTGTTGGCTGAAGCCGACGCTAATCCTCAGGATGCTGAGAAGCAAGCTGTTCTGCTTGCAGAGCTCTTCAAGCAAAGGTGCGATCACTTTGGAATATTATTCAGCACTTCGTTGTTTTAGCATTTTAGGGCAAATTTGCTGGACACTCTGCAGGAACTCGCAAGTTTCGTAACCCTACCTTTCTCACCAGTTAAATTTTGAACTTGCTCTCAAACCTTTTTATTTTGACCTTTTCTAAACTGGCTTTCTAGAATATCCTGCACACTTGCCACACTATCATTAACTTTTATTAGTTCTGATTTTCCTTTGCATTGGTTTTGACAATTAGGTTGTGTCCAGGTTTGTAGGTGTTGGCGCTCGCAGAGTTCGATCCTTATTTCATGCAGCTAAGAAAAAAGTAATCCGCATACTACCTAATTTACCGCATCTTACTCTTTTGGGGTCTTACGCTATTTTATTATTCAACTAAAATTCCAAGTAATTTTTTCTTAAAAAGTTTTTTCTGATTGTTTTTTGCTTATGGTTACAGGCTCCTTGCATTGTCTTTATTGACGAAATTGATGCCGTTGGAGGAAGCCGTAAACAGTGGGAAGGCCACACCAAAAAAACTCTCAATCAGCTTCTGGTGGAGATGGATGGTTTTGATGCAAATGAGGTCAGTTCAACGTTTGATGTATCATTGAGCCACTTTGCCTCGTACTTAACCCGTGCATTGTAAATGTTGTGCATCTACACAGTATGTGAGTTCGAAGTTCGAAGTTTGAAGTTCTGGTACCTCTGCCCGTTCTTGAGTTCTTGTTTTCACTGGTTGATGTTTTACATCGTTATGCAATGCAGGGCATTATCGTGCTTGCGGCCACAAATCTCCCCGAGACCCTCGACCCAGCGCTAACGCGACCTGGTAGATTTGACCGACATGTAAGTACAGCAGTGGTTATAGATCCCATTGTATATATTGACCTAGTGCATCTTGCAATCTTACCGTGGTTTGGGTTCTTCAAGATATCAGCAGATTTATCCTCGTTAATATGTTATAAATTGGGAATTGTTGCATCGCTTGAAATTGCGATAAATGGGAGAGCCCTTACAGTGTGAWGAAAAAATGATTCGGCTTAATATTGTAGGTGGTGGTGAGTAATCCGGATGCGAAGGGGAGAACCGAGATTCTCAATCTGTATTTACAGGACAAGCCTCTTGGGGAGGATGTTGATGTGCATGTACTTGCTCGAGGGACACCAGGGTTTAGTGGGGCTGGTAAGCTGTCTTATGTCTGGGTTCTACTGAGAATGTTATGGAGATTTAAATCTGCTGAGTACGATGGACCTCATAACTATTCTCATGTTTTTGGATGGACATTTCTGAGCTTGATGCGACACATCCTTCTTAGACGCTTATAATTGCTTTTTCACATGAGCAAGACCCTACAAGTTCTCCTCCAGTAGCCTGCAGTATATTCAACACACGTGTATTATTAACCCATATATGCCCAGTCTTATTATTCAAAGTCCACTGTGGAAGCTAATATTCGATAATGTTAACTTTCAATCRTATATGTACTGTCCAATAATGTAGTTTAAGACTTCTTCTTTCCATTTGGTTCATTTTGTTATCTTCCTTGAAGCTTTCTAAATGATTTTATTTAAACTTCTATGCATATGGAGCTGCAATTTCGGCCATTTCAGCAATTTAGGGATGAATATCGGTACTTCGATCAGAGATACTTTTAATTATCTGTCATAGTTGYAAAGTTTCTTTATCTGGGGATTTAATTCAATGTAATTTTTGTTTGTGAATTCAGATCTTGCGAATTTGGTGAACATGGCAGCTGTTAAGGCTGCGGTGGATGGTATTGACAAGATCACGTCCAAGCAGTTAGAATTTGCGAAAGATAAATTGCTAATGGGCACTGAACGCAAGTCCATGGCTTTGACGGAAGAGTCTCGCAAGGTAAATACTGAGGCTGTTCCTTTTAGGCTTCTGTTGTATGCATTGTGAAAATGCTATTTTGATCGCAGCGTGTTAGCAGTTAGTTAGTTGGTTGCCTTATGTGCAGTCTGCAGTGCAGAGTCCGACAAGAACTCTTCCGCATGTCGATTATAAGCTGGGCTGCATTGCAATGGTATATGAGTGGACTGCTGTGTGCCAGCTACCTTTATCCTGAGCTGGAAATTTGTGAAATTTCCAAATGACTCAAAGTCACGAGACTCATCCATAATTTTTCTACCGATGCAGTTGACTGCATATCATGAATCCGGACATGCTGTGGTAGCCTACAATACCCAAGGTGCAAACCCCATACATAAGGCCACCATCACTCCACGAGGCATGTCGCTGGGTATGGTTACTCAGCTTCCTGACAAGGACGAAACTTCTGTCAGCAAGAGGCAGATGTTGGCTCGGTTGGATGTTTGCATGGGTGGTCGAGTTGCAGAGGAGATGGTCTTTGGACCGGACCACGTCACCAGTGGGGCCCGGAGTGATCTGCAGCAAGCCACTGCTCTTGCTCGTCACATGGTATTCTGAAGCTTGCTTATCTTGTTCAAGTTTCTGGACTTTTGTGTGAAACTGTATTTCTCATGGTTGCTCTCCTTGATACTTTCAATTAATTAAGAAAAACTATGCTTGTTTTAACATCCGTGTTAATTTTCACTGCAGGTGACAGAGTGTGGTATGAGTGATGCAGTGGGTCCCGTATTTGTTGACCAGAAACTTAGTGGTGATTTCCAGAAGAGTATTGATGCCGAGGTAGCACACTACACCAATGGTGTGCTCTGTTATTTGCTATCTAGCCTGGTTAATTTTTAGCTTGTTTTTTCTTGCATTGATCATTAAGCAAGATTTGGGTTTAATTTCAACTTGATTTGTGCGCTAAGTTTGTCTTATATCTCACATACTGTTGTACAGGTTGTGCGACTGCTAAAGGAAGCTTACGAGCGTGTAAAGAAGTTATTAAAAATGGTATGCAGATGGTTAAACCAACTCTTTGCATAAATCTGGGACTCCATGTCATTGTGATTTAGTTAACCGTAATCAATCAAGAGAAGGTCATTGATACATGGACGATGACTCTAATGCTTCGTTACAATTGGCAAATCGGATTTCCATTTATTTACACCCTATTGTTTGGTGCTTGCAGCGTGAATCAGATCTGCACTTGTTAGCAAAAGCTCTGCTTGAACACGAAACTCTGGATTCAAAAGAAATCAAGGACATTCTAAGTCCGCTTCAGCTGGTGGACGAATTAGAAACGTCAAGAGATTTRTCATCTGTGCCTTCGGTTCGACCAGCATAAATTGTCAAAATGTTTTCACCTCGACGGTATTGGTTCTAGAAATTCTACATGAAAAAAGATTGTCTGAAGCCTTTATTTTTGAGTGGCAGGGAGCAATATGTTTGTCTGGTAATTCACTTGAGCAGCTGCCATTGATAGTTTTGATAGTTTACTGCTGAAACAATTACTGGTATATAGATTAGGTATTCTTGTGGAGCTGTATCTTACAATATATTGATAAACCCCTAAATACCGGGCGCTATGGCTTCATTTTCCCACTCAATTTTCCCTTGGCCTCATTTTCAAATTGTCTTGTCTTGTTTTGTTTTGTTTTGTTATGATTAGACCAGAGTTCGGGAAACTTTTTGAGTTTTACCGGCTAATTTCCTTCAGATCCCAAATTGAACTGTTTTTTCAAGTACGAAGTCCAGTTATTTTCTCTGTTTCTTACTGAAAATTGAAATTTTATAGATTTTTTCACCTGTTTTTTGTTGAGGTTTTCAAAGTGCAACCTGTGTTTTTTTTTTCCCAATTTCACCGGCTAACTAGCCTCTGGTTTTTCCCGAACATTGGATAGACAAATATCATAACCCATGCAAATGAGTTATCTTTGGCTTGCACAACTGTAGCCTGTAAGCTTGTAGCTTGCACAAGTGTACACTTGTTAGCTTGTAGCTTGGTAGGCTCTATTTGCTTGACCCCTAGAGGACCATTGTCCTTTCCTTTGGACACAAAATGGATTTGGGTAGGCTTCTATGGAGTATGATTTTTCTTAACCCTTAAAGGACGGACCTATCCCCGCAGGGAAAGGCGGAGTGAGGTGCAAAATATAGTGCTTGACTAAGGGGAAAAACATTGTTCACGCACATGTTTAGCTTTGAAAAAATTGTACAAATCAATACCTGATGCTACCCATTCAAAAATTGTGAGAAGGATAGTGTGGCACAAAACACTTTCATGTGAAAATCTTTACTATCTTCATAGAATTAGGGCTACCCATTC
>VACF01000885.1:0-32693 GCA_006891605.1 Pleurozium schreberi | reverse complement strand
GTGGCAGGGATGCAGTTGCTCTATTGCTTCAGAACAAAGAAGCGATGGTAGATGAGAAGAACGTAGGAACCAATACACCATGGTTGATCGACCTGCGCAGGCATGATGAACGAGCTCTTTATGGACACATTCAGGGATCCATGCACATTCAAGGTGTGAATGGAGCTCTCCTTTTCGGTCTGAAGTTGGTCTGTCTGGAATCATAGAATGGTCTCTTTGTTAAGTACAGTACACTAATGATGGTAAATAGTGTTACCTACACTAATTGATTTAAAACAGCCTTAAATTTTTACTCTCAATGAATATTTTTACTAATTATAGGGGTACAAAGTTTTCCCAACTTTAGTGCTATTAGGATCCATGCACTTCGTAAAAATATTTATGAAGAGTAAAAACTTATAGCATTTCTAAAATAGTTAGTATGGGTAACACTATTTACCATCATTAGTGTAGTAATCCCCTTGGAGAAAGTTGGAGAAATCTTCTTTTGGAGCAGTTTCATTTACAATTTAAGCAACAAAGTGAATTTAATATGAATCTATACAACGTCTGTAAGTAAGTAGAATTGGATTGAGACAATTGCAAAGACAACTTCTGTTAAAATCTGTATCATTTAGCGTGGCCTATGTTAGTGAAAATATTTGCTACATTAATCACCTAATAGAACTCAACAATTTCTACAACATCTTCTAGATGACAGTTTTAAGCATCCTTGATTAGAATAATTGATGTAGTTGGAAAAGTTGCACTTTTGTAAGATTATTTGCGAAGTTGCTTTTAGATTCACATCTTTTTAGATTTTTAGACTGAAATCCCAAATGCTAATTGCAGTATCATAATCGTAACAACTTCATATTCAAGCACCAAAAATGAGAGGAATGGGTTATGTTTTAAAAATGTTTACAAGGGTACAAAAACTTGTGGCTATGCAGTGGAGGAGTGGCCTAAGGCGTTGGCAAAAGATGCTGCTGCATATGAGAAGCAATACCATRCCCCGAAGATTGGCACTGACGACATTGTTATCCTCCACTGTAAGTCCTTCACTCTCGCCTTGGATTGATTAAGGCAGACTGCTGTTAAAGCGCCCATGCTCTAGCTAAAAGCAATCATGATGCAGAGGTACATTTTTCTTTCTTCAATGTACCAACAATGTACATTTCAGGAGGTGGTCGCTTCTACTGATCACTGCATTACAACTTCAAAAATTTGTAACTAATTCTTGGAAGGTCCGAAAAATATGAATGGGCATACCGAGTCAGTCACAGTTGCCAAGAGATTTCTGTAGAATTGAATACATTCTTATTAGATTAAAAAAAAATGTTTCAGTTGGCTGTTTTGTTTGATGCCAGAAAGTCTTGAGGTTTGAAGCTTGAGATCAAGTGAACCTTGGAAACAATGGATGTGTTCTACCCCTAACTTCCAACATTTGTTTGACCCCAAGAAATTAAAGAAAATTAAATTTTGAGGATTTTTTTATATAGAAGCTAATTTTGAAATGTGTTCCGTAAGTTAATTTATGTGTCACATCAAACAATTTGGTAGTTTAACCCCCAAAGGACCAAGGCATTTTCTCGCTCAAAAACCACTCAAAGCTACCATGTCTGCTATGTTCATCCAAGGAACCAAACTAAACATTATTGTAAATCTAAGAGTAGGATCTCATACTTCACTTGTCTTAGAGCATGTGGTAGAAATTTCATGAAATTTGACCCTATAGATTAAAAGATATGAGCATTCAAAGATGAAAACACTAGTTTCTTTGAACTGTAGTTTGCAATTTCAGATGACTTTGACCATCATTTGTGGAAAGTTTCTGCACTACAAACCTTGAATTTAAAATTTTTTATGTTGAGCATTTGAGTAGAGAGTCAGGGAAAAAATATTTGAAGAAAAAATATTTGGTTTTCAATCTTCAAAAAATTGTTAAATAGAAGTAGGTCCAAGATTGAGCAAAACACTAAATTTTTAATAGCTCTAAGATGGAATTGAAATTCACCAAAATCCCAACTGTGAGATTGTTCTTGCAAGCAAACTTAACCCTATGCAAAAAGAAAAACTGAAAAATATTAAAACTTGCATTAAAAAATGAATCCTACATAGTTATTATTTCAAGAACATGCTTAAATTGCACAAAAAAACAAGATTGTCCATAACTTTCTCAATATTAGTCCAAATAGAATGAATCAAAGCTTCGGATATAGAAGAAAACATAATCTTTGAGACAAAAATTAAAAATTTCAAAAATTCTTTTTCTTGTCTTTTTTTCTTGCCCGATGAATTGCTTTTTGGACATCGGGTGGCATAACTTTTGCTCTCAAGCACCTATTAAAATAAAAATTACATTTATAGAAAGCTAATGTGATTTCCTACCTTCGAAAAAAATTTCAAAAAATAATCTCAAAAATTGAGGTCACACAAGCTAGCCCCAAAATCCCAAGTGTCTCTCGTAGGGACTTTGGTCCTTTAGGGATTAAGGTTACTTTACCGAAACCAAATTTAATTGTGAACAATTTGCAACATTGTTGCATTTAAATATTTGGTTAATCGCTTAACAAGTCAATCCTTTTTTTTCCTTTTGTTTTTTTTCATATTTCTGTGTATATCTTTGTACAGAAATATCATTTTTTGGAATTTCATGAAACTGGTCATTAAGGAAGGTAGATTTGAATATTACATTAGATGAATGAGAAGTTAGTTGGACTAAACGAAGCTTACAAGCCCTACATTTATCATCTAGAATATGGTCAAGCGCTTAAGGGTGAAACAAACCTTTTGTCCAAGTGCCTTCGTCATGTGAACATACAATTTGGAACATACCTTTTCTGTTTGAATTTTGAGAAAGTGCCAAGATGGGGATCACTTAAAATTTGGTGAAGCGTTGTATTTCCACATCCATCCATCTTTTGGGCAAAAAAATACGTTTCAACCACATTTTTGCACTTTGTCATCCAAATTTGGCAATTTCATCCATTTCTAAATAGAAAGGAACACTTTCTAACAAAAAAATATTACTTTTATCTAGCGAAAAGGGCGAAAAGTAGACATTTATTTTGAAATGGTGCAATCTAACACCATGGTCTCCTCTAAGAAAGGGTTGACCTGGAATGAGGCTCTCATGAACAATTCAACTATCCACTGAAAAGATGTCAATCTGCCATTTTTGAAAACTTACCCGCCCCCACCCGGCCGAAAAAATTAGAGCCGTCAAATTTTTTTTTTTTTAACTCTCCTCCCTGCTGATCTATCGTTGATCTTGGAGAATAAGAAATATAGATTTGGATACAAATATAGGTCTGAGATACAAATGTGGATATGGAAAACGGATACGAAAAAGAGTACATATGAAATTTGTGTATTCACAGATCCCATATTGTTTGCAATTTGATATTGCATTTCAAGTACGGTAACAAGGGGCTAATATTTAAAAGAGTACGTCAGAAGCTATGATTGGCTATGATTGGCCATGATATTTCAGAAACTGCCAAGCGGAGCTAACTTTTTGGGAGGTAAAATAGTGTGGGTAGAGAATTAGTATTAACACGGAAAGTGTCAACTGACACGCTCTCTTTTTCCCCAGTAAGAATAGCAAGAGACTCAAAAATACAAGACTACGTCCGAAATAGCTGCGGCTGCAGTTTCCATATGCCACGCAGCACAGTAATGATTGCCAATGAAGTCATGCCGCGTCAGAATGAAGTCGCGTTTAGTAGGTCGCAGCCAGTCCCCCACGACTTACCTACCTACTAACTTACCGACCTACCATCCCACGTTCTCACCGCACGGACCAGAAGGTCGAAAAACTAGGGTTGCGTTCGAAGCTTTTTTACGACCAAGGCAATCATCGAAGGCTGCCTTCTCTGTTTTTTTGTGTATTCCCAGGTTTCAGAGATGCTCATTTTCGCCGGAGCTCATTCCCAGTTTTGACCTCACTCGCTGTGGCCGCTCACCCATCACTAGATCCGCCATCGCGCCAGCTTTTTGGAGAGCCGCGGCGCGTCTCTTTTGGTCCTGTTTTCAGAACTTGGCGCTCAGTTTTGGGAGATGCCGAGGGTGTAGATCTCTCGACTTCTGGAATTCGTCAGGGAAGGTCAGTGTTGCGAGGTTTGGTGAGATTTAGGATCAATTCGTTTCGTCCTCGTTTTTGGGGGGAATTTTGAGCAGTTTTGTTAGATCTGAACGTGATTGGGGATTTTGTTGATGTTGTTGTTGTTGTTGTCGTTGTTGATCTGAACGTTGATTGAGGATTTTGCTGTTGCTTGAGGTTTTGGAGTGAAGTGTTGTGAGGATTTTGTGTGATGAGAGAGATGGAGGGCGGATTTAGTTCCAATTTCCCTCGGCTCTTCGATTTTGTGTGGATTTGCCGACGCCACATACGATCTTGTGTTGCGCTCTTGGATGTAGTAGTTCTTGTGTCCTAGCAGTGAGGCGTTGCATTATTTGGGAAATGCATGGTTCTAATGATGTTTGGAGTGAATCAGCTCTTCGACAATTCTTTGTCATGTAAAATGAATTTGTAGATCTGGAGCATAGGTGTGTGAGTCGGGATTTTGTTGTTGTGTTTTCGGTGTTTTGAAGGAATTTAGATTGTCGTTTTGGTAACCGGTAGGAGTTTTGTGTAACAAGCGAGGTCTTGGGCGGGTGAAGTTCCAATTTCTCTCTCGCCCTGGCAAGATGCTGCTGGGACAGAGCTACTCATAGCATAGCTGCTTGTTTCTAGCCCCTGTCAAATTGACATAATTTTTTTACCTTTTATCCAAACTATCCTTTTCATACCATACTGAATGAGCCATAGAGCTAATAGCAATTTCATGCATGGKTTCTTGAAGATGACGTGAAATGGAACTATTTGTTTGTCATGGCAGGCTCTGTTTCCTTGCAATTAATTGATAAAAGTAACTGTATGTGATATGTAACTGTATGTGAATTCAGAAAAGGAAAATTGCTTCTCTTCTTCAGTTGTAACCGACTTATTGAACTATTTGTTTGTCATGGTAGGCTCTGTTTCTTTGCAATTGATTGACAAAAGTTTGATACTTTAATGGTAGTTTTATCTTATGTGAAATCAGAAAAGGAAAATTGCTTCTCTTCTTCAGTTTGTATTGGGTAATGTGCAACAGAGGAGCAGCTAACTTAAACAACAACTTACTCAAATTCTTGCCCCCACTGGAAAGTCCAAATGTTGCAAACCTGGGGACTTGGCCAACAGTCAGTCAGGGAGGCCAAAACACATTGATAACGGTGCAACACGGAAGTTAATGCTGTCAAAAGGCCAACATACCATACCATTCCATACCATTGCCCATTTGTCAYAACTTRGCAATTTTTTTTTTYTTTTGGACACAAATGAAACRGAATTTCATTGCAAGAAAACAGCCGTTGTGGGGAAAAGGAAACCCAACCCAAAAACCCAGACAGACACGGACAACATAACTTACAATTTTTAAATTTTGGGTGAGCTCGCTCGGGCTTGGAAGTGGGATTTGATTGTAGTAAGACAATGCAACTGTACTGTACAATGTTTTCTGAGGAGCCCCCTGATAACAATTCTTGGACAACGTTTGCTTACATGGAACCTCAAGAAATTCTCGCTCAGAATATCCTCCTCGTGCGCACTCACTCATATGCAAAGCACATTTTGGGGTCACGGAGTTCTGGCCAGTCCTTTTGTCATTGAAACTTGAAATGAGAATATCCCAAGAATATACTGTAACCTCAGAAATTGAGTCGAGGGGGGGGGAATATTTGACTTTTTAACCCTTAAAAGAATCAAGTGATTGTTCAATGTATGCAAAAAAAAGCTTGGGTAGGTTCACACATGGTCAATTCTGAATGGATGTATAAATATTTTGACTTAGGGTAAGAACATGCATCTCCTTGGTGGGAGTATAGATTTTATTTTCAATTGGGCACCCAAATTAAAAGTTATGTTGCCCTTAACTTTTCATGCAACATGGGCAACAAGTCATGGGACAACGTTGGGAAAAATGTGAAAAAGTCCTCTTTGACTTCTTAAATTTGGTTGGTATGTAAGTAACATGACATAAAATGAAGTTGTCAAAAAAAATTGTAAGGCAAAGTCTCACTCTAGGTGTTAAAGTTTGTGAACCCTGTCAAGCAAGGCTAGAAAAAAGTTTATTTCTAACACTATAATCTTTCAATCTATGCAATCAAAGTTTTTGAAATTTTATCCACACATTTCCATACTAGTGTAATACGGATTTGTATGGTTGGGTTTTTTTGTTTGAAAAAATAATTATCAAAAAAAATTTGTTGCTCTAAAAAGTGCCAATTTTTCACTCTTCTAGGGGTTACAGCATCATGCAATAAGAATAAGTGATCAAAACCAAAAACTTGAACATAAAAATTGTAAAAACTTCTCCACAATGCTTGGGGCACCAATGAAATGACATGACCAGGTTCACTAAACAAGAGTTTAGTGGAGCGCTGCCCTAAAATATACGACATGAGGGCCCTATTTGAACAAGATAGGATGACCTATTTTCATGAATGAGGGGAATATAATGAGGTCTTAGCAATTTCATTGAGGTAGCTTAATTCAATACCAACCGTTGACCTAATACTACATGAATGTAGGGATGTTATTGATTTTAGAGTGAGAATGTGTGACAGAGGTACTCATCTAGCTAATTAATTTGGCATCGAGCGGTGGCATTGAATGCGTGGAGAGGGAGAATTAATTATAATCTAGATACGGAATGCCCTAAGTGTCCTTTGCATACTCACAAGTCAGTTTCTGGGAATACGCCTTGGCACAGAGGGCGTGGCAATGGAGCATACATATACAAAATGTTCTTGTCATTAAAAAGGATGCTTTGGGGTCGTATAGACCACTCAACTGGAAGCAAGGGATATTCTCGGATCACATCCCCGCAAGTTCGATTGTATGAGCAATGTTTGAATGGCATTGAGATCGGTGATCTTGTGGACTATTTGGATATAGCTGAAAGATGCCGCCTTTAATAAAGTTAACCCAGTAACGCCAGCAACGCAAATTTGTGGCGCTTGGATGACAAGAAAGTGATATAGAGAGAGATTGAAAGCGTTTCTTCATCCATTTTTTGCTTGTTGACCTTTCATGGAGGGTCATGAAGAGAACCTAATAGATTTTGTAGTTATCTTAGTGTTTCTTCACGTGAATGTGAAGTAATTAAAAAAAATAGATGGCAAAATTAGCTATTTTAGTGTATTTTGAGAAGTTGTTGCTCCTTGCTCTAATTCTGAAATTTCTCCACAAAAATGATATTTTTTGAATTTAATCCCACCTAACAAAATGAAGTTCATCTATATATTCTAATTTCCACTCCAACTGGAATTTTGGAAAAATTCGTAATATTGAATATTTTATTGCAATTTAAACTTTGGATGTATTTTTAGTTTCCATTGTATTCTAATTATAGAATGACATGAAAATTGAGTTTACACCATGATGTTTGCCATTATAATGTACACACATGGTGAAATTTTCAGATTATTTCAAATTATTTTCTATTTGATATGATTTTTCTTCACTTTTTCTTCAAAAATTCTCAAAAAAATCAATTTTTCTCAAAAAAATCTAAATTTTTTTGCGAAGTACGAAAGACATGTAACTTCATCTTTTAAAAATAAACAAAGTTTTTTTCATACATATTTGCTTCCAAAATGGAAGCAAATTGAGTGATGGCCAATGAGGCTAAAATCAATGGTTATAGGTCCATCCTTCAGGGGTCAAGATGGCACCATATTAAAGAATTGCAAAGGATCTGACTAGGGTTGATAGATGACGGGTGTGCAAAGTGGGTTAAGGCAAACAAGTTATGACGGAGAGACCCAGATTTGTGGTAAGTTGCAATGATGATCGACGGAGTTCCTTGGTGGATGCTTATTGGCCTTCGTGCGGGGTTTGTTTTTGAGCTACCATAAGTGGCTCTTGCCGCATGAGGGGGTCCCCGTTGCAGCGTGTAGGCACCTCTGCTGCATAGTATTTGGTCTATCCAATGTTTGGTCTCTTTTCCCCTAGGCCACTTTGCAGTTGGGTTTGCGGTTGTATTTTTTCTCTTCCTACAAAGGCTCCTTTACTTGTGTCAAAATAAATTTAAAAATAAAAAATAAAATATAAATATAAAATAAAATAAAAATAAAAAAAGGGTCTAAATGTGACCCCAATCTAGGAATTAGTGTCATATTTGACAATAGTTGATGAAGTAGGTACGCTAACTTGAAGGGACGGTTTATGAACCTCCTACCGCTTACGTAATTGCGACATTGACTTGTCATCCTTCTGCCAACTGAAGGTGGTTAATGAGGACTGAACTCACCAAACTTGAGTTGTAGAATTATCTACTCATCACACAATTGTCCTGCTTATGCTTCACTTGTTCAAAATGTAATAGCAAGGAAGTTCCAAAAGTGAACTCTACTTCAGATTTTGGAAGTTCCATGTCACCCTAAACCAATTACATGAAGACATGAGGCACTTTTTGGCAAAGTTTTCTTAATTCTAATTTATGCCAAGTCTATCCCTCATGTAGAGTAAGGTTTGATAATTAGGAATAAACACCGTTTGAAATACAATCTATAACTGGATGATAATGAGGTTATTATTGTGGGTTCCAATTTTTTGTATAACTTTTGTTTGCATGATAGCCAACTTGGTAAAAATCATCATAAACCTTTTGTTCTGCTCAAATCTCATGAGGAATTTACGCAGGATGTTAAACCTATTCCGCAAAGGTGGGCCTAGACAACGTCCCACTAAGGTGGCCTAACATGGTCCCTAGCTTGGATTACAGGATCCAATCAAGCAGGCGGGTGGCATGACCACAACCCTATAGGACCGCAACCTTGCAGGTTCGTGACTTCAACAAAACTAAGGACAACAATGACCAAGCGCATCCTTCACTATCCCCTCAAAGAGAGGAACACTCATGTTCAATTAATTAGCGCCCTCCTCCCTCCCAAAAATCAGTAGCCATTGGTCATTTTTGAAAAAATTAAAAAAAAAAAACTTCCCTATCATTGATCTTGATATAGATTTTGGGATACGAATACAGATACAGAAATGAATACGAAAACCAATTAACCCATATCGATTGTCAAATAAGATTGTTTGAAAAATATAAGATTGAGGGGGGTGTTGGGATTACAGATTATTTTCTAATCAAATTATTTTTCCCCCAAATAAAAAGAATTGGAGGTATTATGAAAAATAATCCAATCTAAAACAGTGTGCATCACTATCCCTATCCCCTCAAAAGAGAGGAACACCCTACAAAAGCGACAATTTAGGGTTTTAGGGTCGCAATCCTGCTATCCGCATACTTGAAGGGTTCCATAGTCCAGGTAAGAGACTATGTCAGGCCACGTGGCTCGGGCTAACTTTTGTGGGACGGATTGAACATCTTGTGGAGTTTATTGGCATAATGATTGACATTAAATTTTTTTTTTTTAATAGTATAGAATAAATTTAAAAAATTTAAAAACACTGAATTAATAATATATTATCATTGTTTATTTGTTTATTGGCTCTGTTCAAAGGATAGTTTCTTTTTTGTAGCCTATAGCAATGTACAAAAAGTGTACATTTTTGGAGGTGGGCAATTTTAGAGCCCTATGCCATTTGGACTTCAAAATTTCATAACTAATTCCACAAACCTCAAAAAAAATATGGAACGGCTTGGTTTAGATGCAAACCCCAATTGTCTTCCAAGGAAAATTTATTGAAAAATATTTCAAGAAGTTTCAACTATCCAAAATTTAGTTTTATCTCTTGAATGAGCAATTTAGGAACCTCCTATCTTAACTACTCTCAACTAACATCACTTTCGTAGTTYAATCCTCCAACTTAGGCCAAATTTTTTAAATGGATGTGTGAGTGTTTCTTTACCCACCCTTGGTAAATATGAGAGCACAACCCAATTTTCAATCTTAATGGTTAATTTTGGCTAAACGGATATTTAAAGTCGTTCCATTGTGTCTTCTAAACAATGGGTCTTGTTTTATCCTCTAACTATGCAAAAGATGTGAAATTAACCAATAAAACCTAGCCAAATTGAGTGAAATTGTTCTAACTAACTAGAATTACTAAAGTCAGAGTAATTTTCCTCATAATTTTTAAACTATTTTAGTAATTTTTTCTAGTAACTTCTAAAACTACCTCAGTAACTTGTTACAACAACTTCTAAATCATTACGGTAATATTTTTCAATAACTTGTAAAATTATCCTCGTAACATTTCTTAATAACTTCTATTTTCTCAAGCTGTGAATGTTGTAAAAATATCAACAATAACTTGAAAAAACAATCTTGTTTAACTTAATATATCACAAAATAAATTTAGACTTAAAGTTAAAGCTTTGCTGTCCCAACGGGACCTAGAAAAATTGGGGGGTTGAGAGCTTTGGTTCCAACCCAAAGTTTTTCCAAAAGACTCCACAACAAGACCTAAAACATGGACCTTGAAATCTTTGGTTCCAATCCAAAGTCTTTCCAAAAGATTCAAAAAATAAGACTAAAATCGTGAATCTTGAGAGCTTTGGTTCCAACCCAAAGTCTCTCTAAGGGCTCAACAAACAGGACTAAAAACATGAACCTTGAGAGCTTTAAATCCAACCCAAAGTCTCTCTAAAGGCACAATAAATACAAAAGAAATTGGGGCTCGAGCTCGGCACTACACGACAAGAAACAAAAGAAGAGGTCCTAAGAGAGAAGAGGTCGCAAGAGAGAAGTGAGTGCTCTTATATATTTTTCCAAGGGCACCTTCCTCCTCTTTTTTCCAAGTGGTAATCTTATCACTTTCAGATTTTCATCCCTAACTTCCATTTTTCTATTTCAATATTTGTCTGTTTTTTCTAATTTTTAGAGATGAACTTCAAATCACAAATGGATTGTGCCACTAGCTTCAGAAGGCCATTTCTAGTCTTTGAGAACCTCCCTACTGTTTTTCATAAGTCAAAAACTCAGCAAAACCTAATGCCAATTTAACAACCAAATCGAGTAAAAACCCAACTTTTGGAGGTTGATTTTTCTAAGAAATGGAACTAGACTAGGATCTTAAGTGGATATGAGGGAGTAAAATAGACATAACTTTGACCTCATTCCGATTCCGTATGCTTCCAAATCGCCAGTCAACTCCCACCATAAACTTGAAAATTGCCAAATCTTGGAGGATGTTGCCGGTTTGGGCACTTCTGGCTATCAAAATGTCTTGAAACTTGATGGAGCATCTTATTAACACAAAATAAGCTATCTTAATTTTTAGAGAGATTTTATTGCACTTTGGTTGATTTCCACAAATTTACCATTAGAGGTTATAGTGATTGACCGTTTGGCAAGGCATCTTTTGGGTATCAAAAAATTCAAAATTTTTTTAAGGGACCTCCCATGGAATCTCACAAAAGATATGTAAGCCCATTACCGGACTCTACAATTCATCAAAGGAGAATAAAATGCCGTTGCAACCATTAATTATCAAGTTCTAGGKAATCTTCCAAATGGAGAGGAATCTGGGCCAATCAATTTTTCCGGTGAGTTTCTAACCTAAGATAAACCTCTAAAATACCGTCCTTTGGCCGTAGATGCCCGCCACCATTATGCCACGAATTTACCTAACTTGCAAGCTAACAATTGGGGTATCTACGAAAAGTGGGAATTGTCAAGAATCTTGAAACCTATCCATGGGATTGGTTTATGTGGTTCTCACCAAGTTCTTTCGAACCAACTTTAGCCAGTCTTGATCACGTGCACGGTAAATAGGGCTATTTTGGGTATTTCTACAAAATGTTGAGATTTATTGCATTTTGGAGGTTTCTAACCTATTAACAAGTGGAATTTGAATCCAATTGGGAAAAATACTTAAAGCATGTCCAAATGTTATATGGGTACATCACTTCCTTATTTTGGTTAAACACTCTTTTTTAATTTTTTTTGTGTGTTTTTACAAACTTTATTTTGCAAAAATCTCAAAAAAATAAAGCATGAGTCCCAGGTGACAAATATGGAACTCACAAGATGAAAAAATGCATTTTCTCATCCTCCAAAGCTTCTTAAAATTGGACATCGGCCATTTCTTGCCCGATCCGGCAGTTTGGAGCTAAAGGATGAACAGTTGGAATAAAAATGAGTCCATTGCAAAACTTGTGCTGCAAATTCAATGAATTTAAAGACACTTGTTAATCCCTCAGTGCTCAAATTATTTAAGGATAGTGAGATTGCATTTGAAATTTATAATAAACAATTGAATTTTCTTCAATAGATCAGTGGACGGAAGAAGTATGGAGAAGGGTTTACGGATTCAAAGAAGGCGGACAAGGGATGGCGAATCGGAGCGACAAATTCATCAAAGGGAAGTTCTGGGGAGCAGTCAACCCGAAGGACAGATACGCGGTGGAGGACTGTCTGGATATCCAGGAGCGCCACCTGCTGGAGTTCTTGATTTCGGTCGTACATCCAAAAAAGCCGACTCGGGTCACGATTACGCTAGGGAATCTGATTTTCGGATCTTTGAGCGGGGCCCAGAAAATGGATTGGGGCCGGATCATTTCCGATCTAGTGGCCCATCTTGTCAACAGGGTTGGAAAGAGTAAGGCCACACCTGTGAGTCCCTACATCTTCCACTTGTACAAGGAGAGGGAGCTCCTATCAGACACGGAAGAGAAGACCTACAGGACCCAAGAGTCACTCCTGAAGAATGGGGAATCGGATGAGGATGCGGATGAAGAGAAAATTTCCGATACCGGTTCCGATCAAGATAAAGACGAGGACGAGGACGACATTGGACGGAAGAGCAAGCGGCAAAAGAACACGTCGCCGATTGGGAGAGGGACTCCCCCGCCACGGAATACTCTGGTCCGAGAGGAGGCTCCACAATCGCCGCAGTAGCCAGCTACAGGACCGGATCCGCGCCCGACTATCTCCGAGGATTCAAAAGTAGGAACTCCGTTCGAGGGCCTCATCGGCCTCTTGACCGGAATTCGGAGGGATTGGGAGGAGAAGCGGAGTATTCTTGCCAGCATCGGGACATTGGTGGGGGCAGAACCGGATCGGAAGTTGCCAGGAAAGGTGGCAGAGTGCATCGTCGATCCGGCGGAGAAATAGGAGCAAGAGAAGGAGATCCGACGGATGACAGAGGAGGTCGACCGGCTGAGAGTAGAACTCATCGTAGTTCAAGAAGATGCCGCGGCCAGGAAGGAGGCAACTGAAGGAATCCGGGTAGTCGCGGAACGGATCATAGCGACCGTGGACATCAAAGGGGAGATTCTAGCCCGAGCAAAATTGTATGAGGAATTGGAAGAGAAGAAACCTTCCGGTTCCCGGATAGTGAGAATCCTCTTGGATTACTCGGAAATAATTGAAGGAACTATGTGGGATTCCTGGGAGTTGGTCGAACGGATCAAAGAATGCAGCAAGAAACTGATCAGAGGTGGTTGCCCAACTGTCAACCCAAATTCTTCCCCTAACAAATCTAGAGGTTCAAATTAGATTAACATACAAGTTCCTTATGAAGTTTTCATATGTGCAATCTTAACATATAAGAGAAAGACTAAAGAGTTCAAGAACAATAATCAAAATAGCATATAACAAATTGCCTTCCAAGCGGACAGTCTTTTTATCAATGGTAAAATATGAGTTTATATTTGTATTGTTTTTATTTATAAAGGAGTATCTTAGCTTTCTGGATTCCTAACAACAAGAGCTACTCACTCCAAAAAGATTTATATTAATATCTTTTACTGCCTAAAAGATATGACTACAAACCCAAGGCTAAAGTTCTACAACTTGCCTCACGATTCTGCTTCAGACCTCTCTTTACTTCTACAGTTGTAACTTCTATCTATGTAGTCAAAATAGAGTGCAACAACATGATCTGGAAGCACAAGAAGTGTGGGCAATCTCTCTAAGTTATTTCACATAAATCATGTTCTTTCTCACAAAGTTATGAACCTTCAAAGGTTCAGACCTTAAAAACTCAAGGCAGCTAAGCTCTTTTCACTTAAACGGCCACAACTTTCTACTTATAATTCCAATTACTACAAAATGAAGCTTGATAGAAAGCTAACAAAAAGGTACATATGCTCTATGAAAATATTTTAGTCAACTCTAAAGTGTCTAATCTCCTACAGGTGGGAGAACTATCTTCGATGAACTAACTTCTTGCCTTCAAGAGAAAGATATGGAAAGCATGGAATACAAAGGTGCTAAGTAAGGATGTAAGTGTTGAGTATTAAGTTGGAAGTGGTGATCATTTGCCTCCAAGACTCCAATTTATAGCTTGTTGATCTTCATCTTTTTCTTTGATTGTTGATCTTTCATTTTCTTTCCCACTTGTCTTCCGCATTGATTCCCCTTCCATTTTCTTACACATCACGCTTTTCAAAGCTCAATTTTTCGTACATTCTTACACCTCTTCATATCTTCACTCATTCCTAAGCTCCTCTCTTCCCAAAGTTTCTCTCCTTTCGAGATTTCTCTCTTTTCTAGGACACTCTTCTCTAGGCCTTCTCTCTTCTCGAGATTTCTCTCTTTTCTAGGACACTCTTCTCTAAGCCTTCTCTCTTCTCGAGATTTCTCTTTTTTCTAGGACTCTCTTTTCTAGGACTCTTTTCCCTAGGCCTTCTCTTTTTTCAAGATTTCTCTCTTTTCTAGGACTCTCTTCCCTAGGTCTTCTCTCTTTTCGAGATTTTTTTTTTTTTTAGAACTCTCTTTCCTAGGCCTTCTCTCTTTTCGAGATTTCTCTCTTTTCTAGGACTCTCTTCCCTAGGCTTTCTCTCTTCTCAAGAATTTGTAAGAACTTTTCTAGAACTGTGTTCCCTAGGCTTTCTCTCTTTTCAAGAAGTTGTAAGAACTTTTCTAGAACTCTCTTCCCTAGGCCTTCTCTCTTTTCAAGAAGTTATAAGAACTTTTCTAGAACTCTCTTCCCTAAGCCTTCTCTCTTTTCAAGAATTTATAAAAAAATTTCTAGAACTTTTCTAGAATTCTCTGCCCTAGGCCTTTTCTCTTTTCAAGAAGTTGTAAAAATTTTTGGACTACACACACACACACACACACACACACACAGATATATATATATATATCCTTCATTGATATCTGGGAAAAGTTCCCCAAAGCCAACGGCGGGAACTGACATAAAATCTTTGCCCACAGTAAATAAGGCTGTGAGCTGGCTTTCAATAAGTTGGTTACATTTTTTATGTTTCAATTTAAAAGGCTCCTATTGGTCGCATTTTGGTTCATAAGTACTTGTAAACAGTAGTATGATGATACAGTAACTTCAGTTTAGTTTAGTTCAGTTTTTAATATTTGTTTATTTATTGGGTGAAGTGGCTGTGTAAACCAGTTAAGCCCTAAATGCCCAAGGGACCCATAAAACTTTGAAGTTGAAGAAAACCTAAGTAAGTTGCTATTTTTAGGAGTTTGTATTTTTGGTAGATGCCTATTAAAGTCTAGCTTTAGCATTGAAAATCAGATCTCGAAAATAAATGACTAAAATTTTTCTACTCAAGATTTTGTGCAAGGGTACCATGTGTAATCTTGACTTTTCATAGTGTTGAGGGCTCTTGGAAATGAGCCTCAAATACACTAGATCTTGGAGACAAAATCGCATAAAAAATTCATTTAAGAAAAATGTAGAGCAGATTTTGAGAAGCTATAAATTGATTGTGGTTGTACATGTTGGGCCTTATAACCTCATATATTTTTATTGACAAACTTTTTAGATTCACCATGCGAAAAGTGGATTGAAATTCTTTTTAGTTTTGACACCCTCTTGATTAAACATTATAATCTTTCAACTCATAAGTGATATTGCTATGTTTTCTTTTCCAATGTAATCTCTAACATGTCTAGTTTAAATTTGTACGGTTAGAATTCAAAAAAATTAATACAATTTATCAAAATGTTTTTTTTTGTTCAACTTGGAGCAAATTTCTAGAAGCTCAAAACAGGCCTTGGGCATTTAGGGGTTAAGGATGGACCAAGGCACATTTTGGACATAAATTGCCACTTTTAAGGCAGTGAGAAAATGTGGGGAAAAAAAACTTTTTTCAAAATTTAACTATACAAATCTGTACTAGACTACAATGGAAATGTGTGGAAAATATTTTAGAAAATTTTCTTGCACAAATTGCAAGATTGTAACGTTTGCAATTAGAAGATTTTTTTTTACCAACCTTGTTCGACAAGGCAAACAAACCTTAATCCCTCTAGGACCAAGTGATTGTTCACTTTAATAAATCGAGAAATCTCAAGTATGTTTCTATGAAGTCAATTTTGATTGGATGTTCATTAGTAATCACAAGGTATGAACATGTATCCCTATAGTAGGAATACAATTTTTTTTCCAATTAGGTGCCCAAATCAAAAATTACATTGTCCTAAACTTAATGGATAAATCGGGCAACTTCAAGCAACTTTAGGCAACATGTGCAAAACTCCTCTTGTACTTTTGAAATTTGGCAAATATGTCTTATACAATACAAGATGCAAATGTAAGATGTTCTAGAGTGAGATTTTACACTGCACATGGTTAATTTTTTTACATTTTCATCTTAAATCATGTTAAGCTATATACCTGTCAAAATTTCAAAATTAGAAGAGGAATGTTGTAGATGTTGCCCAAAGCTACTTGGGCTACCTAAAAAGATCAAGGCAACATAACTTTTGATTTAGGCACCCAATCAGAAAAAAAATAATATTTTCACTAAGAGGGTACATGTTTACACCTTGCGTCAAAATTTTATGAGCGTTTGACCAAAATTGATTTTGTAGAAATCTATCTAAGATTTTTTGTGTATGTTGAATGAATATTTGGACCTATAGGGGTAAATTGTCAAAAGCTTTCCAGGGTGATTGCAAGAAAGGGGGGTACTATTTCCTGTCACAATTGAAGTGACCTTGTTAATTTGCGGTATAACTTTTGAAGCACAAGTCCAATGAACATGAAATTTTTATTGAACATGTCTAACTTTATGGTAATCAAACCCCTTATTTTTTAGAAATAAAAAAAAATCAATTTATATTTAAAAACTATTTTTGTTAATTTGTCACACTTTGAGGTTTAGGGGTTTTCACTACGTTATGAGGTCCCAAATTTGATGATCTCGAGTTGAAACTTTCATGGTATATTTGGATAGTAGGAAGTCATGTATCTACCGAAGGAAATTTGAAAATATGCTATTTTATGTCCTCCACATGAGTACAAACAACACTTTGATTGCATGCCATTTTTGAATATTGAAGATGGTTTTTAGATCATTTTTTTGGTGAAATCTCATCACCATCAATTCTTCCCAAATGGCCAATTTTTAGTTTAAGAAAAAATGCATTTTCCTATTTTTTGTAAATTAAAATGTGAAATTACAGTGACAACAACTAGTTTCATGAAATTTTGCACTTTTCTAGTTCTCCTACTTAGAGAATTTTTCTGTGGTTTTCCTTCCTAGGGTACCTTCTTTGTAAGCCCCAAGCCCAAGCCCAAGCCTAAGACCGAGCCTAAGACCGAGCCTAAGCCCAAGCCAAGACCGAGCCAACTCAGGCTTGGTGTCTGGTCTGGTCTGCCATGGGGCTCGTACTCATCATCATTCCACACCAACGCTCCAGAGTCGGCCAGACCACGAGCGAATCACGAGGCGTAAGTGGGAACAGAGCCTGTTTGTTACAGGAAAGCCAACCCAGGGCGGGCTGCCGGGCTGCAGTAAGTTTATTTTAAGCAGTTATTATTAGGCCCAGGCCCTCCGTAGAACATCCGCCCTTCGGGAACCAGGCCCTGCCAGGAAATGCTCCGTTCATTTCCTCACAGGGGACTTTACTGATTAGAAAGCGAAATCAGGCAGTAATCAATCAGGTTGCCCCCCCTAATAATTAGGCAGGCAGGACGCCTTCTTCATCCGTCCCTCATCCATAGTATGGGGAATTTCATGGCACGCCACATCAGGAAAGTAGCCCCCCTTTGAAACAATACTGTTTTCACAGCCCAACTTTGAAACAATACTGGATTCACAGCCCAACTTTGAAAATGTACTGTTGTAGTACAGCATCAGTACTGCAACAATACTGCACAATATTGTTTCAATGGGAGGCATTGTATTAGTATTGATGCTGTACTACAATAGTTAA
Source organism: Pleurozium schreberi (assembly GCA_006891605.1). Taxonomy (NCBI): domain Eukaryota; kingdom Viridiplantae; phylum Streptophyta; class Bryopsida; order Hypnales; family Hylocomiaceae; genus Pleurozium; species Pleurozium schreberi. The sequence goes on along the minus strand of VACF01000885.1, from coordinate 14,582 downwards.
CTTTCAAAGTTGGATTGTGAGCCCATTGAAACAATACAACATCGGTACTATTTGGTGTCTGAGTTGTGTCTTGTCCTCCCTGCCAAACCGCCTGCGGCTGGTTGGTTTGTATTGTGCCCTTTGCAATGAAATTTTGTTTCATTTGTTTCAAAAAAAAAAAACATCGGTACTAATACAATGGGTTGTTAGTTCCCGATGCAATCCTTGTGCCTTTTTCATTCGTACTTCATCCATAGTTATTGGGCATTTCACGGCAGTCCTTGTGCCTTTTTCATTCGTACCTCATCCATAGTTATTGGGCATTTCACGGCAGTCCTTGTGCCTTTTTCATTCGTACCTCATCCATAGTTATTGGGCATTTCACGGCAATCCTTGTGCCTTTTTCATCCATATCTCATCCATAGTAAGGGCATTTCATGGCAATCCGTGTGCCCTTTACATCCGTCCCTCATCCATTTTTTTCTTTTTTCTTTTCATGGTACAATAGAACTTCTCCTCATTCTCTAAACTGAAGTACAAATCTACTCCATTTTTTTAAATTTATATCCTTTCTCTCCATATTAAAATCCATCCAATTTCTAAATTTTTTTGTGAATCATTACCCATGTGTCAGTTTTTTCAAGAGGTAGGTTAAAAAAACATGAGAAAGGAGTCAAAAATGACCTTGAAAAAAAAATTATAGCACATGCCTTCAATTTTGAATAAGGAATTTAAATGGAATAAAAAGGTGGGATTAGACATTGAAGGGAACTAGGTTCATTGAATGCTAAGACTCATGGCTTTTGTAGTGGAGACTAAGGTTCAAACCTGAACGGCGTCAAATAAAAAATAAAAAAATAAAAAAATCATCCTACCTACTACCTTCCGATCCAATCTAACGGCAAAGATTTTGTTTCCACTACAAAAAGTTTTTAATATTTTTTATTTTTTTTCTTTAAAATTCGATCAACTCTCAATGAGAGTTTGGATCGCCATTTTGGCAGCTCCAAACTTTGATCAAGAGTCAGTCGCCATGTAAGCATGTAGGCAACCAAATGGGTGACTGACTTTGGACTGTGCCGCCTTGTATGAAGGGTCAAGAGGCCAAAGTCTTGGGTTTGTAAAAATTGATTGGATGAAACCGACGGACTCTCAACCTTGTGCCATAGTGTGAAGTGGTCCTAATAAAACTCTTCATAGCATTGTGTTAGATTGACCGGTCCCCGACCTAGCATGCATACAAACAACATGAGATCAAATGACCCTATCTAATTCTAATAGCTTCTCTACAATAAAGTGTCAAACTAGTCCTGACCCTTGGTTTATTAGAAATTCTATTGTACAATAGTGGTTACATCTTTTTCATCCATCCCACATCCATATTTTTGAAATTTGTTTACATAGGCTAGGCAATTGATGTTCATCATGCATTAGAGATAATCATAAGGTGTTTGCAATGAAAAATCAAGTATTAGAGTTTGAGAGAAACACAAGACAAAACTCTTTGAAGCACCCACACTAGGTTTGATGGAGTTTGGTTCTATGTTTCTTCTGTACTATTTTTATAAGTTAAATCTTCCTCTCACACCCTTTCTAAAAATTGGAGTTCACTTTACTATGAACTCTATTATAGAAAAGAAATTAAAGGCCCTTGGTTTGTTGGATGTTGGGCGGGCTTTGCCCATGCTGTCTAGGACCCAATGAACATTCTAGCGTCTTATATGGAAGTATGGCCATTGGCACCCCTTTGCCTTGGTGTGTAATTAAAATCGACAAAAAAATTGAAATCGTCAGCATTACTTATTTCGTAGTCTAGGCATTGGATTGCTACATCCGTGGAGATTAGGCATTGATGAAGCATGCAAAATGTGAACGAGAACTCGTGGATTCCTCAAAATTGACAACTTATTTTTCTACTTCTTGTCAATTGGGGGAAAATGTTAGAACTAATTATGTGCCCATGAGATGATCAAATTTGAAAATATTGAATCCATGTCTATTACATTCTTTACCGCTGGCTTGACAACCTCCCCCCTACATCTAGAAAAAAAGGATATTTCTTTCCTCAATACTTATGGGAAGCCTAAAGTGAAGATTTTTTTTTCCGATCTGAGCGGACAATTTCCATTGATAAAGGATAACAATACATCAAGACTAGGAGAACAAGTCTCCGGCTATAATTTTAGAATTTTTATTTTTATTTTAAAAGTGGAACTAAGGTAGCAAAGCATAGGCAACCAAAGCAAGACGAGAGTAAACAACACCCCGGGAAAATACCCAGAAGCAAATCAAACAAAGTTTTCCATTTTGGAATGCTCAAGGTTTTCCATTACATATGTCTATTTGTCCTAGTTCCAAAAACATTTGGTTTGCAACCATATATTTTCAAACCATTTAATGAAATGGCATGCCTTGTTGGGGGTATGGAGTGCAAAGATTGGAGCGCTTTGAGCCAAGCAACACATGCATGATCAAAAAAAACTTTCAAAGTATTCATTTGAGTTTTTGAGTAGGCCATGCTAAATTGTTGAAGCAAATTGCAACCTTGTCGAGCCATGAGATCTAGATTACCGAACCTTAGAATAGCGACCACATCAACTAACCTTTCAAGCATCTTCGCAACATGGATCCTAACATGCATTGTTGTCAAGTGCCACAGTAAAGATTTTAGCTTGTCATAATTGTCTTTCCTAGAGAAACACCCTACATTCCAAAGAATGTGAAGGGATACCCAAATTAAGAATTAAAAATGTTATACATGGATTGAGGAATCTCAAATCATTACAAGATTAAGAAAAAAACATGAAACTTTACAATCACAAATTTGGGAGCAATTTTTTTAGTTTATTTGTCAAGGTGAAAATTTGGAATTTTGCACCTTCACTTTTTGAATCCGTTTTCTAAGCCACAAATACAATGTTCAATTGGTGAATATTTCCAAACAAGAAATCAAATTTTACTCCCTCATTCCCACTAAAAGCTTCCCAAATTCTTCTTGCAAGGATTGTGAATCAACTTGATTACAAAGCTCTTAGTGGGACTGAGGGAGTAATAAACGTGGGGTTTCAAATTCCTAAGCCACAAAGACAATGTTGAATTGGTGAATATTACCAAACAAGAAATCAACTTTTTTGCAACAAATGATGCCCGCATGAATTTTTCTTTTTGGGTGTTGTGGATGCCAATTGCAGTCTTGTTATTATTATTAAGGTAGGTAACCCATAAGCGCCACTAAACTAAAAGCGCCATCTTCACATTGTGTACATTTCCAAATTCAGTTATGTACCTATGTGAAATAAACGCTTTTAGAATCAAACTTTGACCCTTCATAACTTTTGCATATAGTATCCAAATGTTGCTTTCTTTGGTGCATTGGAATTTTCTTTCACTTGCCAACAAGACAATAATAAAATCTGACCAGCCTTATGATAGTAACTAGGCACAATACCAATTTGTGGCGCTTTGAGTATGCCTACCTTACTACACGCTTTTTTTTCGTTTTTGTTTTGTGTGTGTGTGGGCACAAATGAATGGCATATTGTAAAAAGAAAAGGTACGAGTACCCGTTTGGTAAGTTACTAGCTCCTCTGGCCCTGACTGACCTCAGGCGAACGTTTGCAACAACCGCCCACACGGACATGTCCACCACGCTTGCCCCTGGCCACCTGTACGCTCCTCGAACATCTCTCTGCCGCAGTGGCAGGGTGGCACCTGCACCCCACCCCCCACCCCACCCCTCCTTCCCCGATCGCCTGCTGCTACATGGCACTGACACTTCTCACTAGTAAGTAACTTAGTAACTCACCAGTCACTAACTGAACTCACTTCCAACTAAAAGTCCGACGGAATCTTSCAAGTACTCCGTCACTCCTCTCCAGCCGGCTAAATTAGTGTGTCTTCTAACTTAGCATCATCAGATGCCTAATTAGGCGGCGGCKGCKGCTGCTAATMAGGTTCCTAATTCCCTTCWTACGCAATTAATTSGGGTGATCCTTAACGCAGAATTAGCGCGTTTCTGTATCTTCGGAAATCTAACCAAAATGGAATCACATCGTACCACTCGACCACTCACTCATCAAGCCGTCAAGCCTCCGCTCTCTCGCTCTCTTTCTCCCTGTGCTCTGCAGCCAAGGCACCAGATATTTTGAGGCTCTCCAATCCCCCCATAGCCAACGGTGGTAAAACAATTGCATCTCATTTGTGTTCAAAAAGAAAATCCCAAAAGAAGACCCCCAAATAAATGAAAAAAGAACACGCAAGTACACAACGCAACACAACAGAGACGCGTGTGTTGAATGTWTCGAAACCTTCAGCAGCGGCAGAGCAGCGGCAAGGAAAAGCAAGATCGGTGAGTGCCTGGGATTTTTTTTCTTCTCTCTCATCAAGCTTTCCTGAAGTTAAGGACGTTGTATTAAGATTCGTGGAGTACACACATACAAACCCAACTAAATGAAAACCAAAGCAAAGCTTCAWGCGTAAGTCTGTATCACCTCCGTCTCGCATTCCTGCACAAAACCAGTACTGTGTAGGCCTGTACCTTGGCGAAGAATACCAGACCGTGCAACATTGCGTGTTGAAACTCATTAAAAGTACGATGTTAATATGACATCCATTGAAGATCCCTAAAACGGTGATGAAGGTAATAATATACATACCCTACTTGTGTGTGTGTGCAAAGCATGGTGATGCACGGGTTGTTGCAAATAAAAACCTCTCGAATTCTCATTCAGTACCACCTCGTAACGCTCTTCAGCATCAAAGGCCTCGCAATGATGCTTACGAGACTCAACTACCCGCTCCACAATGCATTCACCCCATTCGTATGCATACTTCACCTAAACTCAGATTCRCAACAGCACATGCCAATACCTCAATAGAAATTTGAATGCAACRACGYACAAGCGTACACAACGRAAGGAATAAGAAACCCGACATGGACATGGTGTTTGAGGATGTGAAGTGTTACACGCATATGGTATAACACAGGCAAAAAGCTATTTTTTTTATGAATAAATGGAAGTGTGGAACTAGTGAAACAAGGTGGGAGCGGTGCTGGTGAAGAAAAAGCTCGCCGGATGTGTGTTGGGCTATCTATGTATCTGTCTGTCTGTCTGTCTGTCTGTCTCGGGGGTCGTTCCATCCGTCCGTCCGTCTGTCCATGGCCGTGCATTAAAAAAGCAGGCTTTGGGCAGAGATGCTAAAAACTACACTAACTCAGAAAGACTTATCTTCCGGGTCGGGACAAACAGAAGTCCGTTTCTTCAGCCCGTTGCAGATGTTGCTCAATACTACAAGGAGGATGGTTGAGGTCTAACAAGAARGGATACGCTCTTCGCATCTCGGGCTTCGCATCGTGCGGGGTGGTAGTARTAGTAGTAGCCGCCGCGGGTGCTGCCTCAGAGTTGAGAATCACGGAAGACGACGAGTCGCAGTCGCTGTGGCAGGCACGAGTCTCGGGAGGAGTCGTGACGACGGCCGGCATAGCACCACTACTCAACCAGTCTCGCCCCACGGGAGTCGCTTTCTTCGCGATTCTCTGGCGCTTGCTGTCAGACTCGTCGAACAAGACGTGGATCGGAGTCGTGGACGCCGTGGGGCGTTTACTAGACCACGCGTATGCCATATCGGCTTCCTCAATACAGGAACGAGCCGCGCTTACACTCTTGTATTGAGTGTGCGTGTCATCGGGATCCTGGGTGGTGGCGGAGATATTGAGGTCCAGGCCACTGCGCCAGGAAGAAGACTCCGATGCCCCACCACCGTTGTTGCTGGATCGGTAGATGCTGTGGCTCTTGGAGGGCTGGTGGTGGTGAAGAAACGCTTGGTGGTGGTGCTTCATCGGGCTSGTGGAGAGAGACTCCACGGTGGAGCTTTGGCTGGTAATGCTCTGATCGTCTGCGCCGTGAAGGGGTGTCGCGAAGTTCGTCTTGGCTTTGGTGCCACGAAGTGCTCGTGCGGCTGCAAGAAAAGAAAATTCGGAAATGGTTAGCAATTCGGCATTCGGRTGTGCAGTAATCACAAGAAGAGAGAGAGAAATAGAGAGGTGTTTCAATCAAGGCATTTCATTCGGGGGTGATCTTGGGTTTGGATTTGGGTTGCTTACCACTGTCGTACGCACGGGCAGCTTCTTCCGCAGTGTCGAAGGTCCCTAACCAAACGCGAGTCTTCTTCCACGGATCGCGAATCTCAGCCGCGAAACGACCCCAGGGCCGCTTCCTCACGCCGCGGAAGTGCGCGCCTTGCTCGGCYTGGTGAGGCTTCGCGCTTCCGACCACTCTATCGGCATCTCTCTGCGCCATGGCTTCCCCTCTCTCACTTAACAAAAAACGCGCTCCAGGAACACCACCAACACGAACTCGCCTCGTTCCAGAGGAGGCTCAATCTCGATGCCGTTCACAACAAAAACTTCCTTCAATTTTCCGCTCCAAAAACAAACTCACCGTCATTCCCCGAGTATCTCACTCCTTTACACTCAATCTGCAAACACCCACAAGAAAGCCAAACCACCAACCGGGTTCAAACTCGCCGCTAATCACACTCTCTCCGCTTCCTTAGGAGCCTCGTCTAATCTCAATCGCTCTACCACTTCCCCACCGCTGCTGGCCACCATTCCCACACTCCAAAGCTATATATCCAAACGCAGGCACCRGATCTCCAATTCYCAACCAAATTGTCACGCCACCAAAACTCGAGGATCCGATTGAGCCTCCCAATTAGATGAGCACTCACACAACACACGAGTGGCAACCCAAGAGCCAAGTAAGTTAAGTAAGTGAGCCGCTGCAAGAGAGAGAGAGAGAGAGAGCGTGGGCGGTGGAAGTGTGTGCGCAGAGAATGAGCCTGCGCTGGAGCTTAACAAGGGAGCGAGCGAGTATGGGACCCTTGGAGGGCTCGCGCGGAGGGAAGACCTGGATGGTGGAGCCGGCCGCTGCTGCCGAGAACCCGGCCCGGCGGCAACCGCGCGGGTCCCACGCGAACTCCCCGGGCCGGGCCGCGCACTCGATGTACGATGCCAGGCCTGGACTGGCCGGGGGGCGGGTCCCATCCCGTCGACTCGGACCCGCCCGACTTCCTAGTTCCCACCGATGGTGGCGTGTTTTTACTTTTTCACCGCATGGGGGTAATATAAGCTAAGGTAAGTTGCAATGGGGGTAAAATGGTGAAATCCTCTCCCTCCAGTTTGCGCGTTCCCAAGGAGGGGACGAGAGGCGAGACCGACGAAGGTGCCTTCCGACCAACCCGACCACGAGCAGACCAGGCAGGGACGGGACGCCTGCAGCTGCTGCTACCTACCGAGTCGCTGTGGCTGCTGCAGGCTACAGACAGGGCGGCAGGGGGCAGGTAGGTAGGTAGCAGGGTTGGGTTGGGTGCAGTGGTGGGCCCCGGAGACCCGATGGCGGCTCGCTTCCTTTCCGGCCGGCCCATTCCCATTCCCAGTTTCTCGCGGCCTTCCCTTTCCCCACTCACCGTCAAGCGCTGGCTTTTTGGCTGCGCTTTGCCTCCGAACCTCAGTTTTTGCTACTGCTGTTCTTGTTCAGTTGTAGTCTTCTTCTTTTTCTCCTTTGTTTTTATTTTTATTTTTTTGGGAAATCTAAAGAAGGGAATTCACTGCATGCGTAAACTGAAGTAGAGCATCTGCATGCACAAATTGACACGCTCAAATTGACACGCTCAAATTTCCCATCTACGGTATCTTTTTTTTTTTAATATACTTTTGGGAGGAAAAGGTGGAATTTATGTCTGTATTTGAAGAAGATGGAGCATAAAATAGTATTTTTTTTTCATGTGCTCTCTATTTCTCTTCTTTAGGATACCACAAGAATAATTCACCTTGCGGAGATACTTGGGGACGCTTTACACAGAGAGGCTGGGCTAGCCATTCCCCTTGAGGCCAATTGCACAAATTTTAGCCTTTTGTCCAATTAGAAGTAGAGGTTTCAACCTTTGGTCCAATCATGAGTGAGGATTTTGAGCCTCTTATACAATCAATTGGGTTGGCCTCCAAGTGCATAGCGTCCCTTAGAGAACAACTTTGAGTGAGTCCTCCGAATTGGAGTGCTTGGACGGAGAATAACCCTAAATGGAAGTTGGCATGGAATGGATAATGTTATGAGGTTTTGATTGGGAAGGCTAAACCATATGAAGTCTTGTGGAATGTTTACTCCGTGGATTCAAAAAAAAGATTTTATTTTGGTTTTATTAGACGAAACAATTTGAAATCCGCATCGTTCAAGTGTTTCAAACGAAATGGGAATTACAGAAATTTTGGATGGATGGAAAATGCATTTTTCCAAAAATCTAGAAAATTCATTCTAGAGTTGAGGGGCTAAAATTCCCATACCAATACTCCAAATGAGATATTCCTCTCACATTTGGCCTTCATGTCTTCATAAATCCCGTAAACTTGAAATTTTTATTGGAGATGCCTAACTTGATGATAATCATATATTTTATTTTTCAAAAAACTTAAAAGATAAATTTATATTTAAAAATCATTTTTGCTAATTTGTCACACTTTGAGGTTTAGAGGTTTTCACTACGTTGTGAGTCACTAAATTTATTGATTTGGAGCTGAAATTTTCATGGTCTATTAACATAGTAGCAAAGCATAGACCTACCAAAAAGAATCTAAAAATTTATTATTTTATGTCCTCCACATGAGTGCAAACAACACTTCGATTGCGCGCAATTTCAAAACATTGATGATGGTTTTAAGACCATTTTTTTGGTGAAACCTCATCACCATCAACTCTTCCCAAATGGGCAATTTTTAATTTTTGAAAAAAATTATTTTTTTATTTTTTACAAATTAAAATGTCAAAGTAGCTATTTCCATCAGATTTTGCACTTTTCTAGTGCACCTAGTTAAAAAAAATTCTATGCTTTTCCTTCCTAGGGTACATTCTTTTTAAACGTACATATTTTAAGCATATTTTTCATATTTTCTTAAAAAAAAATTCTAATTTTATAATACTCCCGAAAAATCATGAGTACTGTAGCAAAGTGTCCAAAAAACAGCAGGTGTTTCTTGCAATGACCCTAAAGCATCTATCGAACTTTGAAATCAACCACCTCATTCCCTTGAAAAAATCCTTAACCTTTAAAGGGCTAGTTTGCTAAATTTGAAAACATACTCAGTCAGTTCTACTAAAAGCTTCCCAAATTCTTCCTGTACACATTGTAAATCAGCCTTGAGAAGAAGTTTTTGATGGGACTGAGGGAGTAGCAATTTGGGGCAAATACAAGAGTTATTGAAGATTTATATGTTTGGGGCCCAAATTTAAATAGAAGGCGTGGACAAGGAATATCATTCATGTGCACTCAAAATTAGGACACTTGACAAAATGAGTAAAAAAGTATGGCTTGATATGTTATTATTTTTGTCCATAAATGGGTAGTTCAAGTAGAATAAAAAATGACTTTTTTTATAATCAAAAACTTGAAATTAGTTTTCTAGGGAAAGCTTTGAAAAATTCCATTTTGATTAAACAACTATGGACATGATTTGAAGTCCTTTGTTTGCGTTATATGTAGTTTTAAGCACGATAGAGTAGGTGATGTCATGCAAAATCAACCAAGTTCTTTAACTCCTTGAGATGAGGAAAGTTTTGTATGCAAAATTTTGGAATTTTCACTGTTTACATTGCAAGATATTAGGATTTGAATAAACAACTGTGGACATGATTTGGAGTAGTGCAATTCCATTTTGATTTGCATTTGTTGCTAAATTTTTTGATCAAATAGAAAATCATTGCATTTGCCAAACAAATTTCCAATTAAACAAACCCCATGCACTTCATTCCCAAACCTCATCACCTCATTGGTTTTGAATGAAGTCTAAGGTGGAACAATCCAATGCCGTCAATTATCCTATGTGACATCTATTGGTCCCTCCCATTTGCTACAATCACCAACAAAGTACCATATCTTTAGCAACCTGGTAGCATCATGATAATGCACTTAGGGAGGGGACACATCAACGTGTGGTCTACCCATGCTTTACCAATTTAGTCTCCAACAAACTTTGAAAAATCACATAAAAATCCATTCTTTGTTGGATTGTTTGGATTCTACTTGCAAATGACTTTTTCCAAACTTCTCAATCTCATGAAAAATATGTGAGTATAGAATAGCTTCTCCAAAGTACCTCAATAACAAATTTACTTGGTAATAAGCTGAGTAATAAGCATATTTACCTTCTACTACCATTGGCTCAAAATAAATCCATGGTCTCGAATGTGAACTAGTAGTAGTTCTATGGATTTATTTAGAGATGGAGGGAGTATGGAAATCAAAATAAGAGTTTTGGGATGTAAGGTAGGATCACCCATTCCCAACCAAAGCTCCATATCCAATAGGTAGGGTGTAGTTATTTCCAACTAGTGCATGGAATGTTTTTTTTCCTCTTTTTCAAAGTTGACAAGGAGAAAATTAGTAAGGTCATGACCCATGTCCCCAAGTAGTAAGCAAGAAAGTAGGAAATAGTGTGCAAGAAACTAGTTTTTAAATTATTTAGGAATTGGAAGACTCTACATATTGGACATGGGTTGAGACCAACTTCTCGTTTCTAATATTCATAGTAATTTTAGTTCAAGCCATAGAATTACCAAATTTTTAGCAATCCCCATCATTTCTATCATTGCACCTTAGGAAAATATTTGTTTCACCTTCCACTACTCCAAATCATGTCCATAGTTGTTTATTTGATCAGTTATGGGTGACTCTTCTAAGGTAGGCACCCAAAAAATGGCACTTGACTATAAACCGCCATCTTTAGATCATGTACATCTCCAAAACCAATTATGTACCTATGTGGAAGAAATGCTTTCAGAAACAAACTTTGACCCTCCATAACTTTTGCAAACTGTATCCAAATGGAGTGTTTTTTGGTGCATTGGAACCTCCTTTCACTTGCCAACAAGACAATATGAAATTCCAAATAGCCTAATAATAGTAATTAATTAAACACAGTACCAATTTGAGATGCCTTTGGGTGTATCCACCTAAGAGCATCCCCACTGCTCACCCGGCCAAAAGGGGACAGGCCGGCCTCCATTGGCACGTCCAATTAGTGAGCTAGGCCTTCCTTTTTGGCAAGCACCCTACAGCAACTCCGCCTCAAGATACGGGAAGCAAGTCAACATGGCCTCCAAAAGCGCCACCTCACCCGCACAAAGAATGGAGAAGTAATAAATGTCCCAAGAGTACCTTGAAAAATGTGGAAAGGACACAATCAACCCACACCGAGGCACGGGCAAGACTCCCCATTTGGCAATCCGGTCTTTACAATTGGCTGTGGCCAGCCAACTTTTTGGCTTTGTCGCGGGGGAAATAAGTGGGGTTGGGCCCAGCCAATCCCCGACTTTGGGCCTTTGGCCGTGCGCGGTGGGGATACTCTTATACTTATTTCACACAAGATTTAACCACCCAAATCAGCTATTCAATTCCAACCTATTTTTATCATATTTAGCAATTAATTACTTTACTCCCATGGAGCCAACTGACATCATACACCCCACCCAACACTCCACCTCCGTCTGCAGCACAGTCCCAAAATAGCGCGTTACTGTAACTGTAATGTAGCAGCAACAAACAATTAAGCACGTATGTTACTTCTTTCACTTGCTATTTTTACTTTTTTGAATTGTTGTATGGARTKKRCCTTTTGARCCCAACCATGATYGATATCCAAGACCTCTCTTCTAYTAGWGGAAGAATTTATTWTTYTTTCTTGGAAAGGCTAWATTAGTATGAYTAAACTTCRTTTGAAAGCTACAACAATCAGCAAAATAAAAACATCAATTACTCATGTAAATAATAAAAATTCAACAAATTACTTATTTATTTTTTGAAAGCAAGGGGCATCTTAATAAGGGTTCTAGTAACAACCATCTTTTCAATTGATGGTTCCCAGCTTTACTCTAATTCAAATATCTGATTTAAAAGGTTGCAAGTTCCCTAAATCATTTCAATAGGACAGAAATTATTTCAGTTTGAGGTAGACTGGTAAGACTAAATACCATAAAAACAATTCAAAAACTAAAGATGAAATCCACAGWATTTGATGAATGGGAAACCGTGTCCTTGTACACTTCTTGTAACACTATTTCCTTGTGGTGATGTGATGTCTTGGCTTTTGCACTGGAAGTTACGATAAGGTAGTCTGCTCTTCAAGCAATCTTATAAGAGGTGGTTGTATTTTGGGAAGCTAAAAAACTCCTTCAAACAATTTTCAGTAAATGAATTTTAGTAGGAAGAAAAAATTAATTGGCATTGAACCCAAGTCGTTTCATATTTTTTGGACCTTCGTAGAAATAGTTATGGATTATTGATGTTGGAATGCTGTGGTCACTACAAGCGACCACCTCTTGAAATGTACACCTTTGATACATTGAAGATAAAAATGTACTTCTGTGTCAGTGGTTGCTTTTAAAGCACCCTTGCTTACTTTGTGAGTATGCTCTTTTTGTTAAAATCACACATTATGAAGCAATCAAGTTTTTTTTGCAATTGTAGACGAAAAAAATCTTTTGTGTTTCATTTTGCAAAATTTACAATCTATTCGATTGGAACAAAGCATCCATTCTTTTATGGACTAACATTGCTAGATTCAAACAAAAAATGATTAGTCTACCCACAAACTCATATGAAATGTATAGAAGAAAATGTGATTATCCACTAAAGGACCAAGTGTCCCTTCAATATACACAATGAATCTTGGGCATGTTCCTACAAAGTCATTTTTGGTCGGATGCTCGTGAAATTTGAACACAATGTGCAAATATATACCTACTTGCTCAAATCAAATTTTTCTCCGGACGGGTGCCTAGATCAAAGATTATTTTGCCCTAAACTTTGGAGGCAGCTCGGGCATCTCGGACAGTATGTGCAAAACTCTTCGGAATCCTATGATTTTGACATTWGGCGGGTATGTAACTTACATGTTACAAAATGCATATGTAAAAAAAATATAACCATCTGCAGTGCAAAATCTCATTCTAGAAGCACTTAGAGTTTGCAGGCTATTGGGCAAGGTTGAAAAAAAGTTTTTTGACCTAACTTCCAATGTTATAATCTTTCAATCCGTGCGGTCAAAGTTTTTGAATTTATTAAATTCTTGGTCTCATCCATRTTCTTGGAGTTACTCCAATGAAAAATGAAAAAATATTAAAAAAATGAATCCAATATTCCAATATGCAAGCATCAACAAAAAATTTAAGAAACAAAAATGAAAAGTAAGAGTACCCAAAACCAACATACTAAGAAACCAAAACCGCATTTAAGAAACTTACATTTAAATGTATCAAATGCACAACAACAAACCATACTTTTGTATCTATTTTGGATTCACATAATTACTAGGCATGAGGGTGGATTTTGCAATGGGTTTTGAAAATCAATTTTTTTTTCTTCTTTCAAAGGGAGGAAGGCCAATGAAAAAGAAACTTCCTTGAAGTTCCAATTATTTTCAAAGACCAAACTTTGAGGCTAGATTTTGAAAATGAACTATTCTCAAAATCTAGCCTCAAAGTTTGGTCTTTGAAAATATTTGGAACTTTGAGGAATCCTCTTTTTGAGGTGCCCTTCTGTCTTTGAGAGGAAAGAAAACTTTAATTTTTAAAACCGCACTCCAAAGTCTAATCCTAATATCATGTGGACATTGTTGTAGGGCCCTACAACATAGAATATTAAAGTATATCGGTTAAAAAAAATCAACTGAAATTTGCCCTTTAAGTCCTACAATTGTTTTGGTCAAAGTAAGAATATAGACAAAATCTTTAGCAAATGATGGATTATTGAAGATAGAAGAGTTGAAGTGAAGAAAATAACCTTACCAAGTTGAATGATCATGAGTGATGGACAATAGATGTGCCCMAAAGTAGGACAACCCATTGTTGGTATTACAAAAATTGAGAACTCCTTGACAATGTATATAACATTGTTGACAATGACATGTGAAAAATGTGCAAACACAAGCCCAAGATTCTAACAAACCCATAAAAGATTTACTTTGAGAACCTTTGGATTCAGTATACATTGCTTACATGATTGATTTAAAGTAATCAACACTAAAACATRCACRTTCAATGTGTGAAAATACATGCTTTATACAAGAAACACTTGACAAGGGTGCCATATATAGAATTTTCTACTCAAAATTGACAAAGGTTCAATTGYACTTCTTTCATGACTAATCAACACTTATATAGGGGTAGTTGAAGTCAACTTCTACAACAAAGGATGGAAAAATAATCGGAAAAGGCACATTGTTGACYRTTATACTTGAAAGTACTAAACACATTGCTATACACAAATTTAAGGTAACCCTACTAATGATTYTACGCCATTGATATTTCTTTACAATGACCTTMTTTRCAAAATGTGTCTATCTKATYGTTCCATCTTTGTGTTCACTTTTCCCTCCCCCTCYAATACCACCAATGTTGTTCAAGACACAGAAGGRATGCACYTTTTGCAATTATTTCCATGTATTTCCATGTATTATATGGAGATTGGTAGACGTACCCATTATAAATGCATGTGTCCCATGCAATTGCATTTTCTAGATTTGATGGCTCCGATTCATTCTCTATCAAATAAAT
>VACF01000884.1:0-27971 GCA_006891605.1 Pleurozium schreberi | reverse complement strand
GTCCACTTCTTTTTCCATTTGGTGTTGCTAGATGCCTGTTTCTAGTAACTCACGGTCATGAATTTGTATTCTCTCCTTTGGTGCTACTTGCTCATGTTCGCATTTGGCTGGCTTTGTTAGCGAGTGGAAGTTTTCTAAAGCATTTCTACAAACTAAGCTTCTCTCTTTGGAATTCTGTAATTCTGTGAGATAGGAGGCAAAGCGAACACGCGCAGCGCCTGATAAGGACACTCCGGATAGGCCAAAGAAAATTGAAGAAAACTTCCAGTCCTCTCCTCCGAAGGTTGCGAGGGTAAACCGTTATGACGAGAGGAGCGCAACTGCCTTGAAGGTGATGGCAACCGAGAACGTCAAACAAGAAGAAGAGATTGCTAGAAAGCAGATGCAAAGAGATGGGAAACTCAAGCAAGCGACATCAGTACAGAAGAATCCCACTTTGTTGCACTCAAGAGGGGGACTCACTCCTCGAACTGATGGTCGTGGAGTTAAGCTTATCGATCATTCGGAGGCTAGTGGAGCAAGAAGAAGACCAGATGACAGCATTGCCCATAAGAAACTGAAGCAACCCAAAGAGGAACTCGAGGCCCAGAGTGCTCCTACTACGTCGAGGAGAGAGATTTCTAGTTCACAAGGTTTCAAGAAGTTGAAGAGGCTACGTCAGGAGGAAGAATACAAGCATGAACTCAAGGAATTAATTGGAGAGGATGGTGAATTGGCGCATAGAGGGTTTCATGATGTTGATCATGATGTGCAAGGTCAATTTAGGCACGATAGCAAGGATTTATCTCGAGGATTTGAATCGATTCCCATCCCCATTGTAAACCAATCTAATTCTAAGGCTCTACCTTCCTCTTTCTTCTACATTGAGAAGAGCAGACCGTACGAAAAAGCCTTTATCAACCTTGCTATATCGCGGATAGGGGACGACGATTGCTGTCCCAGCTGCTATAAGGACTGTTTGTCTGCGCCCTACCGCTGCGCTTGTGTGCGAGAAACAGGAGGAGAATTTGGATACACCACTGATGGCTGCTTACAGCTGCGGTACATTGAAAAGGTACTAAGCCCATGTGGAGGTCAGAGCCACCTTCAATTACACACTTTTCAGAAAAATTCATTATTAAAAAAATGACAATTTGATAGCAAAAAGTGAGCTCTGAAGTCGAGTACATGTTGTATAATGGGCATAGATGCAAACTATGAAATATAGAGTGTCCCGAAAAATGTCGTAAGATCATAGCCAATTTGTTGATATTTTGCACGACTACAACTGACCACAACTTACTCTCTTGTAACTCGTACAGTTTCTGAAGATCAAGAACGGTTCCATCACCGAGAAGATGCACCATTGTGAATCGGGCTTCCATTGCCCTATTGAGCGGCACAAGAACGAGGAGGACCCAGCAGACTGTAAAGGGCATTTCGTACGAGACTTCGTGAAGGAATGTTCGTCCAAGTGTGGATGTAGCAAGCAATGTGGCAATCGAGTGGTACAACGTGGCATTACTCGTAGGCTGGAGGTATCAAAACATATTCCTTGCACCTTGATGTTTTCCCGTGGGAATTGTCACATTGAAAGACTCTGATTTGCATGTACACTGGTAGGAGGGTGTCTTTGGGGTTCATGCAGATCAAAGTAATTTTTTATTACCGTGGAGATMAAAATTTCTGAAGAAAACCATTTCAGACTCTTCTGAAAATTTCAGAAGATTTTTTTTTAAGTCCAACTCTAGTTTTCATGTTTTGTGTTCCTTTGACCTCTAATTTCACCTCCTACGTAAGGAAGTGTATTTTAAAAAGCAACGGGGTGTATGTCACAATTTTAWTAAAATTGAACCCATATATATTCAAATTTTTAATCAATTTAAACATTAGAGGTTTTTAGAAATAATTTATGGAGGTTGCAAGTTGATTATGAGTTCATTTAACTTTAAAAGTTGCATAAAAAACAAAGTGAAATATTTGCCATTAAATTAGTTGTAACCTTGCAAATTCAAAAGTACATTCAATGTCAAAGGTATTGGAGTCTTTTGTAGTCCATATTGCAACCAAAAGACAAAGATTTGAACAAAATAGAGCATGAATTTCAAATTGAATGTACTTTTGAATTTGCAAGGATGCAACTAATCTATTGGCATATATTTCACTTCGTTTTTTATGCAACTTTCAAGTTAAATGAACTCATAATCAACTTGCAACCTCCATGAAATTTTTTCTATATTTCTAATATTTATGGGTCTTATTAATTTAGAGTTGTGAGGTGTACTTTGTTGTGTATTGAATACACTTCCATGTATAAGAGGTCAAAAGAATACACAACATGGAAATGAAAGTTGAACTATAACTCTTATATGCCAAATCAACCATTTTATGGTCATCACCCAACTATGGGTAGTGTTTTGGGGCTCAATATATATTTTTTGAAAATACATGTTTGTCTATCCATATCATAAGTTACGTTGTTTGTTTTGTTTTGTTTGTTTCGTTGAGATTTGCTAGACTATGTGTCCCCCAATTGTGTTAGAGGTACCATTGGAAAGCCCTTAGTGAGGAGGGGTTCATGGGCTTTGTTTTGTGGCATTTGGACCTACAATGAGAAAGACATTAAATTTCAAAGTTTTGTGAATTAAATAATTAGAAAATTACTTTTACTTTTAGTGTAGTTGTAACAATGGCATATGGTAGAACCTCTCTAATTGCATATCCTTTTTTTCCTAGACTTGCAGTAATAGAGTTTGTAGGTGGGGCCAATTTGAAGAACATTCTTTGAAAAATAGTGTTGGAAGTTGACATCAGTAAATGGCCATTCATTGCACCTTTCTAATAAGCAAAAGTGTCATTTAGTGCAAAATCTCAACACCATGGACTAAGAGAGGTTCTACATGTAGTACAAACTATATTAGGTTGTCTTTCTATTTTTATATTCAAAAGTTTTCAAAATTGGCATAAAGGGTTGTGTTTCTGCCCATTGTTGAAAATTTTACTATTTGGAGAAATTCCTAGTGTTTTTGTTATTAAAGTTTGTGTCTTTTTTCACAAATTGATTGAAATTACAATTTTGGTCAATCATAGAAACTTTCAATTGCTAAGGATTTAAGTTATATTTTTGATGAATTTTTGAAGTTCAAGGTTCAAGGTTCATTTGAAACAACTCTATAACCATTCAAAAAAGTTTGATCGTATTAATACTTTCTACTATTTGACACTTAACATAGCCATATCCTTTGATGCAAACTCCAAAAAAGTTATGGAACTTATTTTACATAACATTTTTGTTTTGTTCAAAACCCTTGATTCTTTTGGGGTCAAAGAATATCTCAAGTGTATCTTATTCAATTTATCCCTATGTTTAATTTTTAGCATGTGACAGCTCCAAAGTCCTTGAAACTTTGGAGTTTGGAGTTTTGACTTTTGTGTGTCACTTTCATTATAGAAATCTCAATGGTACAATCTTGTAGTGCATTTATTATAGCTAATGTGAATCAAAATTTGGAATCATAGATTGCAAGATTATATTGTTTTAGTTTTGAAAAAGGATGAAAAAAACTCAAGTAAAGTGGAACCTACCTCTACAAAAATGCTTCTCAAAATCACATTATTTCTTGGATTTATATGAAATTTTAACCACACAAACCAGACTACTAGTAGTATGTGCAACTTTCCTTAAAAATATTGAAAATAGAAATTATATGAAGAAGAAACAAGCCACCAAAATTCATTGTAATCCAAAAACTTCTAGATTTTGAACTTCGAGTCATTTCCAAACATTCAAAACAACTTGGATTGACATGAAAATTTTACCACAATAACTAGACTTTAAGAAGAAACGAAATTCTTTTTTTAATTGAAAATGAACACCCGATGAAGGAGATACAAGACCAAAAAAATTCCAGCCATACACTAGAAGAAAATGAAGGGTTCTGCAACTACAAAGAACAATTGGTTTTTGGGTTGCATTGGATGTTTTGCCACTAGTGATGATTTGAGGATTTTTAGATGTTGTGGACAACTGGCATGTCAAATTATAGTTGCATAGCAAAACAAGGTTGTTTCTTGCCCAGCAACATACTTGGAACTCATTTCGTCAACGAGCATTACTGACGTGGTTCCTTATGATCTATGACTTCATTGTAACTTATTTGTGACTTGCAGATTTTGGAATTCTAATTTCAAGGCCATATTCGTTATATTGAGACCTTTTGCAGTCTCATTTCTATCTTCGACTCGAAGATAAGGGTGATTGCAAGAAACACCTATCCTATTGTGAGTCACACGTTGCGTGTTGATATAATTTTTGGCCATAGCTTTTGTGTTTTGGCTCCAAACAACTCAAGATTTCTAGAGAAGGTACTCATGACTACTATAGACCTTTCTTGATTTTTTTTGGTAATTTTCAAAAATAATTTTAATATCCAAAAATAGAGCCCAATTCAATGTCACATTTACCAATTTGGAGGTTTTTAGTACCTAACTACTACGTTTTTTTGAAGAATTACATTGTGAAATTTGGTAGGCTAGTTCCTCTAATACAAATACACTTTCCGAGGAGAGGGATTTCCAAAATCATGTTCCAAGTGTGTTGTGTATTGGTCTAAAGAGTGTTGTATACAGGTTGCATTTTGAAACATATAAATAATTATTTTGATGAATGTTCTAGTGGATAACCATCTTCATAAAGTTGTCACAAATGGACACTTTTTATTTTTTGAATTCACTTATTTTTACTATTTAAAAGTAATTTTTGAATCAAAACACCTATTTTCTTGAGATTTGGCACTTTTTTAGTTCTCATAGTTAGAGAATTTTTCTATGAATTTCCTTCAATGGTTATCTTCATCTTAAAGATTTATATGAATTTTAACCACATAAACTAGAATACTAGTAGTATGTGCAACTTTCCTTAAAAAATATTGAAAATAGACATTATATGAAGAAGAAAAAAGCCACTGAAATTCATTGTAATCCAAAAAATTTTAGATTTTGAACTTCGGGTCATTCCCAACATTCAAAACAACTTGGATTGACATGGAAATTTTACCACAATAACTAGACTTTTAGAAGAAAGGTAAATTTTTTTTCTAATTGAAAATCAACACTTGATGAAGGAGATACAAGCCCAAAAAAGTTGCAGCCATGCACTAGAAGAAAATGAAGGGTTTAGCAACTACAAAGAACAATTGGTTTTTGGGTTGCATTGGACGTTTTGCCACTAGTGATAATTTGAGGATTTTTAGTTGCTGTGGACAACTGGCATGTCAAATTATAGCTGCATAGCTAAATGAGGTTGTTTCTTGCCGAGCAACATACTTGGAACTTCGTCGACAAGCATTACTCACGTGGTTGCTTATGATCTATGACTTCATTGCAACTCATTTGTGACTTATTGCAACTCATATGTAACTTCATTGCAACATGTTTGTAACTTATTTGTGACTTGTAGATTTTGAAATTCTAATTTCAAGGCCATATTTGTTATATTGAGACGTTTTGCAATCTCATTTCTATCTTCGACTCAAAGATGAACCGCTTTATCTTTTTACTAGTATTTTTTTATAAATAGGTAACAACACCAACTTTTAGAATGTCATTATAGGGAAACTATTTGAGCATTATTTATTTTCGGTTTCAATTACTATTTTTTCAAATGAATCTTACAATAACTAGCATTCTACTTTAGGTGTTAAGATGACCATTATTAAAACACTTCTTGCTAATTTGATATAGTCTAAAGACTCTTTTGGGCCAATTGGGCAGCACACTTCAAAAATTCATAAAAAATTCATATTCTATACGAATAATAAAATTTAAATTTCTTCCTTCATTTCTCACATCTATCTCTGTATGGTAAAAAACCTGAGTTTTTTCGCTCATGGTACCTAGACAAATCACTCATTTTGCTTGTAGTTTTCCCTTGGGGGTCTGAGAGTTCTGGGTGTTCGTATTGTGGAGAGTAGACGGACACGACCAATGAAGTTCATCCAATGTCATCTGTTCATCCCATGGATGATAATGAACGAACATGAGAGCATTCCAGTTCCTTCTACTAGACACTGTCTTCCCGAAGTTCCCATCTCAGGAAGTTCTCGTCTTTCACATCAATTTTGCACTGTCACATATCTTCCTCCGCACCGCTCTCATCGCTCCTGTTCACATCGCCTTTTCAGTCCATTTCATCTCAGAGCGTTCCTCGGAGCAGTATTTGAGCGACGTTTGGCGACATTTTGAGTGATTTTTGAGTGGTTTTGAGTTCAGGATTGGTTCTGAGAGATTTTTGGGAGATTTTTGTCTTCCGGGAGCTTCTTTATGCCCTAGAGAATTGCCCTGATGTTCGTGATTAAGGCATTTTGATCACAGAGCTTTGATTACAGAGCTTTGATTAGATACTTTTGATTTGAGGTAGGAGAGGATCGGTTGAGGTGTACTTGTGGTAAGGTTTGGTGTCGGGAAGAAGGGGGATCGGTAGTTGAGGGCGTCGTTGGAATTCGGGTAGGAGATCTATGCTGGCAGCAATCGCACCCGCCGCTCTAAGGCGAGTGAATGGACTGAGAAGAGTTGCGCCGCTTCCGGAATGGGGCGTTTCAGGGACGGAAAGACTGGATCGAGCGCCTCTGTTGGTGCTGTGGGACTCGCTGGTGCCGCAGTCGCGTGCCAGGGCCAGTCCCTCATGGTCGCGCTTCTTGTCCTCCGGGTCGGGACGTGACGGACACGGCGATGGATCGGGGAAGAATAGCAAGGAAGCTCCTGAAGGTGCACTTCTGGAAGAGGGAGCTTTGAAGGAGGAGGTCCTGGAGAATGAGACTCCCCGAGAAAGCGGGAAGACTGAAGCAAGTGGTAATTAACTGTGGAAACAATTCTGTCTCTGAATAGGCGAAATTGGTGACTTTAGCCTGCATTTCTTCTTTGAAAGGGTTTATGATTTTCAGATCTCCGGAGGAATTTCAGTCGGGCAGCGGTTTGAGGTTTTCGTCTACATTTTATGCCAGGGTTTAGGAAATTGCACATGAGATCGTTTGATATTGTCATTTGTTCAATGCTTGGCCATCACGTTTAGGGTTAAGATGTCCGTTACAACCTACTGCGGCAACACGGAGTTGCGAAATGATTCAGGGTTTATGGAGATTATAGACGAGAAGGTTGAAATACAAATACTGTTGGTCTYAGCGTTAGGTCTGTGCATATTTATGGGTGAGCATGACTTAGCGTTAGGGTTAAGAAAATTGGAACCATGGCACGTAGGTTTGTATAGACAATATAGTGAAATTTATGTGGGGAAGCGCTTATTATTAATATTATTTTTGAAAATTCAGTCAAGTTTCGGGAGAGATTGGAGCCCCGTCGAAAAGAGTGCCCTGCTAATGTCCTGCAAGTGATTGAGGAGGAGATGAACAAATTGCAAGGACTGGAATCCAGTTCCAGCGAATTTAATGTCACTCGCAATTATCTTGATTGGCTCACGTCTTTGCCATGGGGTCATTTCAGGTTGTGCATCTGATCATAGATTCCAATATTCTCTGCTGAGTTCAGTGTTTAAACCTAGCCATGCTGTTTGGTATCGTGGTTGGGTAGATCTTTTTCATTTTACGTGTTCATTGTTGGATTTATTAAGTCATGTACATACGGTTGTTACAATTTCAGCTTTGAGCAGTGAACTTATAGTTGTCTTCATTGTTATTTTGTTTTCTTGGTGCGTTCAAAGATGTTGCAATATTAATTACATTGTATGCAGCGAGGAAAATTTCGATGTAAACCGAGCTCAGAAGGTGTTGGACGATGAACATTATGGGCTGGAGGATGTGAAGGAACGCATTCTTGAATTCATAGCAGTCGGTAGATTGCGAGGGAAAGCTCAAGGTGCGTCCCGCTTTATATAAGCGCATAAATGGTTATGAAATTTCTCCGGGTTTTTTTCCTTTTCTGTTAAATTAATTGCTTCCCTCTCCATATTGTTTATATTCACCTGAAAATCTGTGCTCGTCTGGTTCTCTCCGAACGAAATTGAGGTATCTGATTATGTATAGTGTGTGGATGTTCATTTTTGGCAGGAAAGATCATTTGTTTAGCGGGACCACCAGGTGTTGGCAAGACCAGTATTGGACGATCCATAGCTCATGCTCTCAATCGCCAATTCTACAGATTTTCTGTCGGTGGCTTGGGTGACGTTGCCGAGATTAAGGTACATATTGTACAGTAATGTATTTTCTCGTTCTCTAATTCTCCACTAGGTATTTTCCATTACCTAATTAGTCCATGCACTCGACCCTCTCACTGCACCGGGCGGGACAAATGGATTCTAAGCTTGTGTTAACAACTTGGCATGTGGAAGTTGTCCAATCAGATGTGTACACAACGTGTACACGGATATACAAGGAATGTGGAATTACAGAGTGTGCAATTAGAAGACGTTGAATGTATGCGTACGAAAATGGTTATTAAAAACTTAATCTGTGCAGGGACATCGTCGAACATATGTTGGAGCTATGCCTGGGAAGATGGTGCAGTGCCTGAAAGCTGTTGGCACTTCAAATCCGCTTGTGTTGATTGACGAAATCGATAAGGTTGGGGAGTTTCGTACCCCCAAATTTGTCATCACCTGTCGATTGCCTTCTGAATGCTTAATTCTTAGCACAGTCTTGTTCTCTGATAATTGCGTTTCTGAAACTTATAAAGCTAACTTGAGATTACTGTTTTGTTTTTCTTGTATGTGAAAACTAGYTGGGGCGTGGACATTCTGGAGACCCTGCAAGCGCACTTCTAGAGCTTTTGGATCCTGAACAGAATGCTAACTTCTTGGATCATTACCTTGACGTACCAATTGACTTATCTAAGGTAATTGGCCGCCATGCGGTATTTTTCATACTTTAGTAGCGGAATGTATTGAAATAAAATTTAAATGTTTGTCATCGCATTTAGAGATTGTGATATTTTCACTTCGAGCTTCGTGGACTGATTATTGCCTTCTGTCTTTTCCTTTTGGTTTAGGTGCTTTTTGTTTGTACTGCCAATCTGGTGGAGAACATTCCTGGTCCTCTGTTGGACCGTATGGAAGTCATACGCCTGGTGGGCTAYATCACAGATGAAAAAACCCACATTGCCCGTGGATATTTAGAGAAAGCAGCACGTGAAGGCTCAGGGGTCAAGGCTGAGCAGGTATTATTCTCCTTTGCAACCCGTATTGTATACCGCATTGTGCGTTTTATTAGCAGGTAATGGGGCCTTTTGGAAGGGACAATTTCTTTACTGGCAACCCCGGTCGTTTGCCCCGATCTTTATCATCCGTTGCCCGTTTAGTCCGTACGCCACTACCAACAGAAACACGRGCTTCGACGGTGCCGTTTCCTCGTTCGGCTGCCATTCTTTGCTTGCCTCCAGCATTGTTGGGTGTGTCCGACTTATTTGGTGTGTCAGCAGGAGGAGGCTCTTCAACATCCGCCGCTGCCAATCCTTCAGGGGGAGGGGCCTGACACATGGGCAAAGGGACTGGTCTATCACCCCAGTCGTCGACAGGGAACTGGAAATGGGGCCCAAAATTGAAACGCACCGAGCATTTTTTCTCAGGCGAGGGTTGCGTGTACATTGAGGCTGCGGGGAAGTATTCACCAGCAAATATGTCGGTGTAAGCAACGCCCTGACAAACGCCGTTCTTGAAGAAAGAAACTTCGCTTSCTGCAYATTTTGAGAAAGAAACGCATGAACAGCGACCGATGAAACGACCTCAATTAATTTCCCTTTCTAAACAGGACTAAACAGATCGTGACCATGACAAACTCCTAGTTAAGAAACTTACTCAGAAATAGCATCTTAGTCAACTCTCTTAAAAGTGCTACAACCGTCGGCCTTTGGGCAAACGCTGAGTGTGAATTTGGTGATGGAAACGGGAAAAAGGAATCCTCAGACAAGTAAGAGCAACTGATTAAAAAAATTCATTGGATGCAAGAACACGCAGGACTGAGTCATGGATGTTATACCTGGAACACGCTTAGGAGGCCCTTCTTCCTTCTCAACTGGTACTGGGTAGACTTGCCTAGWGCCAGTGGCTTTAGTGACATACAATTCATACTTAGGTGCATACTCAGCACCATTAGGTAGGCTTATGTAGAAGCCAATGACATCTCCCTCAAGATATGGAGCGCCAAATGATTCTCGAATGGCTTGATGCACTTTGCTTCCATCGACGTCTCTGCACATCACTGATGTCATTTCCAAAGATAGACTTGCAGGAAGATGACATGGAAACTCTAAACCAAATAATTTAACAATCAATGAGATATGTGTCCTTCCTACAGCATTCTCTTCGTCTACACGTTTGTACATTTATAGAGATAACCGTCTCTTAMCCCATTGCAAGTCTATCTTTGATCTAGGTAGGCATTAGCTGTAATCAATACAAGAATTCAACAACCAAGGGATCCACTTAAATACATAATGCACCTTCATCACCAAGCACATCTGTAAGACGAGGTGTACCTGAAGGCATAACTGTTTGCATCAAAACCCACAGGCGCCTGCAAGTCACCCTTCCATGTGCTCCATCCTAGACGAGTGTGTCCAGTTGTACCAAGATCTTTCACTAATATTTCAAAGTACCAGGCCCCCTCTGTAACACCACGCGTTGCTCGTACCATCCGATAACCCTTTTCACTACTGGCTTGCATTTTGTCCAGAGAAAGCTCTACTTTTTCCGCYTTCTGATCCTGCRCAAGTGCGATACGATATAAGAAAGATGAATATTATGATACTTCACTCCTTATAACTCTGGATATCAAGATACGCCATTGCCAAAAACTACGCATTTATAACAGTATGTTGAATGTTCGAAATTAAACTTCAAGACGCAAGAACCCGTCTCCAGCAAAATTAAGCGAGCAGATACAGTACGTACTGCTTCGAACAGAAAACAACTCAGCAAACAAAGGCAGAAACCATCCCAGATTTCGGTGGTATATATAGAGAAGAATAAAGAAAATTGACGTGTAAGAAACGTACTTTTGACAGTTGTATTCCGTTTTTCTCCTCCAGAGAGTAGCGCTGGGCAGGATTCACTTCAATACTTTCCTCTTTCTTTTCTCCACTCGGGATCTTTACAGGTTTGGACTTTCTGCTGGTCTTCCGAGTGGTGGATTTACTCCAGACGTTGGTCTTCTTCTTGGGTCTTTTCACAACCACCTCTCCCACAGCACTATCCGCATTCTCCTCTTTGATCGCAAGGAGGCATTACACGGCACAATTGTATTACAGAATGAAATTTTCGAGTTGTAGAGTCGGTTTCTCGATTGTAGTGTAGTGTCGATTGCAAAGGCGCGGTCGATCAWTATCTGCAGCCTTTCCTCTGKCCTAATGYTTTGAGTGMWTGGGACCACCTCAATCGGAAGGCKTKAACTCCRTGATTAGGGTTTTWAAATGTTGAAATTCTKAACCAGGCAAWGCGAMATAGCGTRYGCCATGATGAATTGATTCCTCACACGAAAGCAGAGGCTCATTTTGGTTGTGTTCCCGGTGACACAAGTTTATTTTGAATCAGCCATACTGTGGCTGCCCCCGATGAGTTCAACATTCTATATGCAGTGAATCCCTTTCAAAACAGAAAAGAGGAAAAGGAAAAAAAAAACCATGCAGACATCACGGCTGTACGCTGCCACTGTTTTTACAATCCACACTGCGTCACTTCATAATTTCGTTGCTCCCTTGCAAGTCATGTCCAACTTGGAGGACTGGAGGAGATTGCACCGATTCCGGTGATTCTCCTGCATCCTCAAAAATTGCAAGTTCTTTTCAGCATGTTTTTTCATTCTTGATTASTACAGATTGGTAGGCTTTTGRAATTCGRARTTRTGAAGTGAATCTAGAATGGCATCCACCTTCTCCGTAACTTCGCAGCMCTGRAGTGTACAGTACAGTACTGTACATAACATTGTTTACCGATGAGGCAGGGTCCCAGAAGTGTACAGTACTGTACATAACATTGAGGCAGGGTCCCWTTTGCATCCTTGAAAAGCAGGGTCCTGCACAATGAACAAAATTTTCTTTCACGAACAAAAGTGTGAAATATGACCCCTAAGCCAACCCTAATCCTCCCACGTATCTAGCAAGGCATTATACCTTCTCCAGCATGGGAAGGACCCTTGCCGGGGAGGATCATTGCCGGGTTATACAATGTCTAGTAGACAGACGCAGGTCAATTAATAGTCAAAGATCAAAGATGATCTGTTTCACAAGTTCATCTCTTCGAGCGGGGTGCAATTTTATTGCAAAATTCATATGGTGTCGTCAGACAGGGTGACTTTTGTAGCATTTGAAGAGTAACTCGAGCCGTAAAGGATCTCTGTGAAGGCGGTAGCTTGAAACTAGAATTGGGTGGCTATACTCTTATGTTCTATCAACAAAGTGGAATTAGCCTCAGGATGTGATGATTCGACATCGCGACGGAGAATTTGAGACTGCAATGGAGTCTCGTCGGACGGCAAGTCTGACGCTCATCTTCGTGCTCACTGGTTTTGTTGCAATAACAAGTGCTTCCAGCCTAGCAGTGCAACGAAGCAGTAATCTGGAGGGCGTTTGCTCTCTTGCGGCCTCCAAACCTGAGCTGGTACTCTTGCTTTCCTGAATCTTATAGGCTCTTCGTGCTGTCCCGTGTCCTGGCTTCCATTTGACMTAGACTGAGATCTTTTGGCCATGAACTCTCCCGAGTGGTGCAAAGTTGCAGTGCCCTATTCCAGTCGAGTAAAATTGATCTTTCCTGGAGCTTTGAGATATACTAATTTATTAGGGTTCCTTCTGACTCTCATGGTAAGGTAGAGGATTTATTTGCGTCCCTTCAATTATTTTCACATATTTAGGATTGTCAGTTTCGGGAGRTTGAGTCAAACCTGTATCACTGTGTTTTGGTTTCTTATGCAATCATTTAAAAAGGGAGTCGAAACCCTAGAAGTATGTTTCACAACCCTATTTTCATTCAAGGATGAGTGGCCTCAGATGTTTTTAGCCTAGTGACTAGTGATGCTTACACCAAGTTCAACCTAGTGAAAGCATAAATTAGTTGCGTTTTGTAACAGGGGCCAGCACAGGAGACTAGATCAAGTCCTGATGGTGTGTATCATCTGTCTTATGTGCAGTCCATTTTCAGTGCGGCACTGAGAAAGGCAAAGCTCAAAAGGAATGGAGGGACGTTTACGGTTTTTGCACCAAGTGACAAAGCTCTGGAGGAAGCTTTCAATGACGCTCGGTTGATTTGCGTTCATGATTTCTATGAATCGCGGCCGTGTACTTCCACTGCTGATCTGCTTTCCGCCACCAATCTGGAAACAATTCTTCWGAATTCCGGTAAGCATTTAGGGTGGAGATATTCAGAGGAGATCTTAAATTGTGGCATGTATAGTCGATTTAGAAACAGTGGTAGTTGATTTGTTAATTACAAAAAATACAGATGATCATTCACAATATATATTGCAAATTAACACATTAGTATCAGTTCTGTAATCATGCTATCTGCTGGAGCAGTGGTCAAGGGATCGTTCCGGATTAAAGACCTGAGAGATGGAGAGCTTCTTCAATTTGTCAGCAGCTCAGTTGAACAGGTAACAATCTCTAAATCGTTCTTAGGTCATGGGAGACTCATTTGATTATCCCTGCAACTAATAGTCATTACAGGAACTTGTAAACATACATCTATTGTTCACAAATGTGGGGCAAGATTTCTTCTTTCTATTGGTGATTTTTTAATCTTCCTTGAAGCTTCATGAATGACTCCATTTAACTCTTGTAGATATGGTTGCCTGGACATGGTAAATATTCAGCCACTTCTGGCCATTTGGGTACTTAGGGGTTAATTAAACAGAAACATCCTCATATTTCTAAATTGCACACTCAAGTGGAGAGTTACAGATACACAAGACGGAAACCAGTACATATATCGGCAATGCTAAAGTGTCGGTAGCGGACCTGTTAGCTGAAAATGGACAAGAAGAAGAATTTAGGTACATCATGAAATTTAGTGATTTGCAATACTACTTACAAACTTTAACACTAAACGGCAACAACATTGGCAATGTTGCTAACACTTAACTCATTAAGGACCATGGTTGATTTGGGGGGCGGACAAGACATTCTCTAGTTTCTAATTAAGCATGAAAAAAATATCAAATCAAGATGTTTTGTGGAGATTTGACCATGCCGATGGAATTGGCATGAATGATTGGGCCTCCACAATAAATTTTGTGGCAATTCAAGGTTCCCTTATTGGAAGATTTTTGTATTTTCAGCCCAAATTTCATTAGTTTTTTCATTCCCTAAACCACATGCTAGCACAAATTGTCCTGATTCCTATCCCAATGCATTCAATTTACAATTCTCCATACCCATCCCCTTTTGTCCGTATCCAAATTGATTCTAAAACTTTGGCTATCAATGAAAAAGTGTCAATATCAATCCAAAAGTGGTCGACCGGTCCTTAATGGGTTAAGAACACTAATTGTCAACAAATTCTTCACCTTCCAAAAAACTAAGTTAAAACCAAGATGATACACGTTGCATGGAATCAATATCCAACATGAGCACTTATTAATTGTCAAACTAAATGAGGATTAGAGTCAGTGAGTTACATGACTCAAAGGGTAAATATCACTATTTAATTTCATTATTAGGGTACTTTTATGGAGGATTCCATTAAATTGACGGTATTCCATGTGCCATTTTCAACCCTAAACTAGGTCTGAACTGCTTAAGTGAAAACTAGGATAGGTATAGATTTTATGTCATGTACAACATCTGTAGATGTCAAAAATCTATGACATATTTAGATTTCAGAGCGCACGGTATGAAACATCTGGAATAGATATAGATTTCATAAATCTAAGACAGGTATATATATTCTAAAAGTCTATGAGCAGTTTAGATTTCAGACCACGTGGTCTGAACTGTAAAAAGTGCCAAAATAATGGAATGCCATTTTAGTGAAATTCACCATTTTTCTGTTCTGTCCGGAAAAGAATCTGGTAAGTTTCAAACTTTCAATCAGTCTTACTCTACCTTTACACAATCCAAGGGTGAAGCCAACTGCACTGTACGAGTCGGTATAGTTCAGCTTCCTGCCCCTCCGGCAGCAAGCGAGCCCTTTGGTGTCAAAACTGAAAAAAGGCACATGAAATCTAAGTATCTTAAGTATCCACTACCCCAGGACTCCAAAATGTGCGCTTCCTCTTGCGCTTCCCTCAATTCATTATTGCACAATCCTTGGAGATCATTGGTTTTGAATGATCATGACAAGTACATACATGTCTTTTATACCAAGTGAACAAATCTTTCACCAACACAAACCCCAAATTACTTTAAGTCCTGTAAGTATAATTATTGAGTTTTGGTAATTATCCGTCGCTCAACTACTTGCGAACTGGGAGGGACTCACGGACCAAATCATTCTACGAAGTTTTCCTTCAAATGTAGAGTACCATCAACAATTAACTGACGATTGATCTCGAGAGTTTTCAATCTGGGGTGTCGGCCGGCCGGAGCCTGAGCAAGAAGCTGGAGCAGAATGGAATGTGGGTTTCTGCATATATGCCACAGGACTGTCGGCGCTTATCTCTTCGGAATTCAGATGTGGAGGTACTGCTCCAGAATCCACTCAACAAGCCATCCATCAAAGTCAACAAATATTTCTAAAAATACTTCCATTTGTTCACATGGAGGTTCATGAGTTCCAACTACAACAATAACTAATTCAAAAGTAGTGCATTCATGGAGAGTAACAATAAATATTTGTATAGTGTGGAATGTCAAGAAATTAGTGAGGGGCAACCTAATTTCACTATTTAGTGTAGTTCAGTTCTGACTCATTCATAACATTCTTAACTCGGTGTGTATCATCCCCCCAGGTGGAGGTGCAATTCTCCGCTTTATACTTGGGGGAGGATTTTAGTTATAATAGAAGCAATTTCATTGGTTGGCCTGGTTGGGAGAGAGTGGGCTTTCAAACTTGAAGATACTAATTGGTTGCTAGGGGGCCAGATTTTGAGGAACAAAAGGGACCCCAATGAAGGTTAAGAATGTTATGTTTGAATGTGCAAATACACAATGGAAATTGTCCATGTGTTTCAAAAAAAAAAAAATGTGCAAATACAGTACCGGTGGGAACTAAAAGTGAAGTTTGAAAAGGCGGCTTGCAGAGACTTTTGAACCGGTAGTGGCTAAAACCAGGGCGGAATTTAGACAGTGGCTAATATTAAAACCGACCTGGGTGAGATGATTGCATTGAATGAAAAAAATAAGAGACAATCACAACTACTCTTCGTGCCGTGGCTGCTTGCAATCCAAAAACATTCAATGAGACCCATGTGCCCGAAGCCAAAGAAAGACAGGCTTGGATCTTTGGAAAAAAAATCCAATCAAGGGATTCAAAGGTCAAGCCCAGTTGGGCGCCACGTGGTAGAGTCGTTGACCGTGTGGTCAACGCTTTGGTGAGTTCGAAATTGCTGGGAACCAGAATTTCGTTGAAATGGACGTATTCTGCTGTAACAAACTTCAGTTGGCACTTTTACTTTTTACATTAAAAATGAGCAGTCTGAAATCTATATCAGTTGTAGACTTTGGAGCTAAAGAAGAAAAAGAACATAACATTCTTAACCTTCACTAGGGGTCCCTTTGGCTCCCTCAAAATCTGGCCCCCCAAAGCAACCAATCATGACATCTCTAATCTCACAATCCACTCTCACAATCCACTCTCACAACCAGACTAGCCAATGAAATTGCTTCTATTATAACTAAAATCCTCCCCCAGGTGTATAGCGGAGGATTAAACCTTCACCGAGGGGGAGGTATAACACCCAGTTAAGAATGTTATGAAAGTGAATGAGATTATGGCGTATGGGATACTGCCATTTAAACGAAATTTCTCACTTGTGGGCACCTTTGAGACTAGTTTTTATCGGAAGGAAAATCTACATTTCATGGAGAAGCCCATGAAATCTGGAAAAAAAAAAAAAAAAAAAAAAAAAAACTTATTCAATTATCTCAATCCTAGCAATCCATTTGGGGTTATTTTCATCTCTTTCCTAGTTCAAAGTGGCATTTCTTCCATTACTTTTCTCATGATTCTTGTGGTAATTTGGTCTTGATATTTATTTATTATGGATTTTCAAAATCCTCTTTGAAAAAAATCTATAATTCAAAGGACTCAAGTATATATCAAAAGTTGTGTAAAAATTCTCAAATCAATCTATAGATTGATCTGAAACAAAGCTGATACAAAAGCACATAGGTCCCATGAGTATTATCTTCTTCTTTTTCTTCCACTTTTTCCTCCTCTACTTTTTAGGCCTCTACAAATGTGATTTCATGCTTATGGTAAGGTCATGGTTCAATCTTTATATCGCACTCAAAACATTGTTCCTTACACTTCTTYCAATGAATATCTTACTTTAAAATTCACTATCTCATTGATGTTTTGAAACTTTGAAGTATTTTATGAACAATTTCAATACATGSTATATTGTCATGAATGGAATTTAGAACTTACTCACGAGCCCTAATATTAATTGTAGAAGTCAATTAGTAAGGAGTTGATAATGTGAATTTACAATTTCATTGTAACTTTGTAATAATAGGGCCCATAATAATGTCATCCAACTTCAAAATTCTTCATATTCTACCTTCAATATTGTTATAATAAATATCAAAAATTGTTTGTTTTAGTCGAAAATAAAATCACATGTGTTCTATGATTCTTAAATTTTTCAGAATTTTTTGCGGATGATCTCATTGACTTGCAATTGTTGTCAAAATTGGAGGCAATGTGAAAAAAAACATATTAAATGCAAAGTACACTATGAAATATGTAACTCAAATGTAAATATATTTTAACTCAAATGTAAATTAACCCTCTATGGTGTTAAATATTTAAAAACAAACAACTCAACTTTGAATTTATATAGAGTACATTAGATGAGATTTGGGGGGTGTAGAAGGTTGCAAGTTTCTAGATTGTCGGACATGCATGACCTTTGTTACATCAATTGTGACGCGGTTGAACTTTGGCCATGTCATTTTCAGAAAAAAAAAAAAAAAATGAATTTTGTATCTATAACCTTGAAAGCAGACAACCATTCTCCAACTTCATCGAGAATAGCAAGGGGAACATGCTTGCAATAACCCTCATCTTGCCTCAATAAACATATAATGGTCATTTGAAGAGTTTTTTTTTTTATGTTTTCAAGACTTGAAGTAACTGAACTTGGAAAGCCTTGTTTTATTCAAAAGAGAAAAGAGTCATCTTGAATTTCAACATCAAAGACTTAAGAAAAAAAAGTGAACTTAAGTGCTCTAATAAATTACACACATACCATATTTTTAATACAATAAATTGATTTGGATATATTATTAAGTCCTAAATGCCCCTGTCACCAAATTTTGGTGTTGATTATACTTTGAAGTTAACCCCTAAAGGACCAAGTGTTTATTCAACATACGCAAGAAATCTTGGTAGGTTCCTACGAAGTCATTTTTGGGCGGATGTTCATGAAATTTGGACGCAACATGTAACTATTCACCCTCTTCCCAAAAATCTAATTTTTTTTGTCGAGTGCCCAGATCAAAAGTCATGTTGCCTTGAATTTTGCGGGCAACAATGGGCAACATGTGCAAAACTCTTCCTATAATTGTGAAATTTGGTGGATATGTAGCTTACATGGTAGAAGATGCAAATGTCAAAAAAAATAACCATGGGTAGTGTAAAAATCTCATTCTAGAAGGAGTAAATGTTTCCAAGCCCTATCTGGCAAGGTTGGAAAAAATCTTTTTCACCTAATTTCAAACGTTATAATCTTTCAATTCGTGCGGTCAAAGTTTTTGAAATTTATTCCGCACATTCTCATAGAAGTCTAGTACAAATTTGTACTGTTAAATCTTGAACAAATTTTTTTTTATCAATTTGTTCTTGCTGCCCTACAAAGTGGCAATTTTTGACAATTTGTACCTAAAATATGCCTCGGTCCTTTAGGGGTTAAAGAAAACCTAACCAATTTTTTATTTTTAGTAGTTTATATTTTTGAAATTTTCTTTTTGAAGTCTAGTTTTAGATTCAAATCTTTTTTTTGAAAATGATCAATTATTATTTTTCTATTCAAGATTTTGTGCAAGGGAGTGCATTCCATTCTTGACTTTACAAAAATGATTTTGAATGACAAGGAATGATGGATAGAAGTGCTCAGAATTATTGTTGTATATTTGCAAATGTAATCATTTATGTTTCTTTCTCTGGTGAAGTAATACACATTTAATAAAATAATTAAATTTTGCTTCAAATCATTCTAAATGTGCATCATTATTATTTATTAAATAATCAATTTCTTGAATTTACAAAGTTCACAATTATTTTGACATTATGGATCAATCTAACACTCAGAATGGATCAATGAGAGGGGCATGGGATTTTTTGAAGCCACCAAAAAAAAGTTGAGACATTTCATGATCTAATGGATTCTATAATTCAAGATGAGCCTAGTATTGAGTACAATTTACTCTATATTTTTTCAACTTTTGAAATTTACAAAATATTACTTGAATTTTGAAAAATTACGAATGTAATTGGGTTGCAATTCTCTTTGAGTTTGTTAATAGCCTCATCAAATTTTTTCCATCAGTGGAGCTTTGAAGGAGTAAAACTAGAAAAAATGCCTCTTCTAGATCATCCATGTGATTTCATTTCGGTATACAAAAGTGTGACCTTGCGAAGATGATGCATTTAAATTTAATACCGTGTTTTCCCAATCGAGGTGAAATTCAAGGATCTGTGGGATTGGAAATGGTTTCAAATATCGTTTCTTGTACTCAGAAATTGCAATCTTCATCATGTTCTGAGTAAAAGGAATCCTGATTTTACATAATTGGGCAGGTCCGTAATTACCGAAAATAATGTCCCACATGTGCGTGGAGCATAACAAGGAAATTTGAATTTTTGAAAAGCTTGAGTACATGTAACCTTACTCATTCTAAGTTGGGAATGAAAGAGAACATATCTTGCTCAAATCAAGCGGCATTTGCTGAAACAAGACCTCGATTTTGAGGATGAGATAGAAATTTCAAACACAAGGTCAAGCACATTCTTGTCTGCCTGCATTCTTTTTAGTTTGAGTAAGATGCACGATTCTCAGGTTCGCTACAACATCATCTTCACTGAACTTTCTGAGAAAAAAAAATAAGAAAATAATGTAAGCTTAGCAAAGTTCAGATCCTGACGACAAAGTATTGTCTTCGCAGTGTAGGTTCAAAAGAAATAGACCTAAATCTAAACACTGCCTAAGCAAACAGAAATCGAATTGGATCGGATGTTTCAGCTACAAATTCTACTCGAACGGCGACCTTCACAAGCAAATCCGATCAGAGCACAATCAGGAAACAGATCTACCCCACAGCAAAGACTAGAGTTTATATCACAAGCAAATCCTAAGCTGAAGGAGGGAACACACCAGTGAAATTCATGGTGGATGAATCCAGCGGCGGCAATTAAATGTCGGATCCAAAACTTCACCAAATCTGTCAAGTTTGTAATCTAAGGCAACCTGTCAAATCCAATCGCTGATGATAATAATAATA
The DNA here is from genome assembly GCA_006891605.1 of Pleurozium schreberi. Lineage (NCBI taxonomy): Eukaryota > Viridiplantae > Streptophyta > Bryopsida > Hypnales > Hylocomiaceae > Pleurozium > Pleurozium schreberi. The sequence continues at coordinate 7,394 of VACF01000884.1, read as the reverse complement.
ATAATAATATTACCTGCCGTCAATTGGGAATTGGAAATTGGGAAATGAAGCAATTTTATCCAGATGAGGTCGGTGAAGAGAGAGAGAGAAAAAAAAAGTGTACATACAAGGGAAGCATTGTCAAGCAAGGAAATAAAACACCAGGATCCCGACTCCGATGCACCTCACTGCGAACAAGTCCCAGGACGATGGCGGAGTTTAAGAAAGAAGCTTCGCAGCGAAACAGACCACTACCTGAAAATGAAAAAGAAATTGATTGATAGTCAAATGTGCATGAGTCAGATTCCAACTTATCTATCCTACAAAGCAATCAATACTATAGGACGCCACATGCCAGGAAAGACTCTACATCGCTTGTTACTTCGAACCGCCAGAGCTTCAACAAATGAAGAGCAGTTACTTAGCTCAGAGAGAATACAATCACTCCAACGGAGCAGCATTATTAACGATTTGCTATCGTGAAGCCAAGCACTCTAAGGTAAGGAGAGACCAGAGAACTGAAATTTCCCTTACTGTATCCAGATCGCGGCAACCATGCGCAATTCAAGAGTGAGCAATTCGCAACCTCTCTTGGCAACCATTATTACTCACTCCAAACCCTAAAACTGCCACAAACCCTGAACCTCAATGGAACCTCAATGGATAGTTCTTATTCTAGTCGCATTGAAGGCATTCCACGGCTCGTACTCACACAGCTCATCGATCTCTGCAAGAGAAGTATGCCTGAACCTCAAACTCAGCGCAGTCTTTTCGCTTGATCAATTTCCCACCTCAATGGCGCTCTAATTGCAGTCATAAACCCCAATAAACCCCAATAAACCCTTAAAATTTTCCGCTTACACGTCAAACAAAAACTCTGAAAATCTCTGCAGATCTCTACGCACGATCTCCGCTGAGAATCATTCAATTCTCGACGCCAATTGAGTGACCTTCAGGACGTTGCGATTTCCCGAACTCTTGGCACCAGTCGAACGTGAATGAGAAAGCAGAGGAGGTCGAGGAACGACACAAAAACCATCCGGCCAACTGAAATTCCGTCTGCGTCTCTCCGGATATCATCCTGACACTTTCATCCAAACAGTAATCCCCTGTTTTTCCAATTAGGGTTTGCTTCAGTAGACACCTGTGCTTTAGTCTGTCGGAGTACAGATGCTTCGGAGTTTTGCTGCTGCGTGGGACAGTGCTCTTTTTTGACTTAGCGCCAATCGATCGGTTTTCTGAGTTCACTACGTAGTCGTTGTGAAGATTTCTCAGTCGGTAGGTTTTTCCAAATCTCGGATTGGTGTGCTTGTTTTCGGGGTGGAGCGTGATTCTGCGTCGAAGTTTTTAGGGTTTCATTTTTAGAACGTCGGCTTACTGATTCTCCTGAATATGCAGTCTTCGGGAACGTAGCGAGTGCGAGTGCACATTGAAATGTCTGAATGCCTATTTAGTAGCTCATAATGTAGGCTTCGAAGGCTTTGTAATTGGGGTATCAACATTTTGCGAACGACTAGGTAGAGAACAATTAACTTGAACAATTTTACCACGCCTTCTAATCAATATGTCCCTCAGTCGAGAGATTATTTAAAATCTTGGATCAGTGTTGGTTTTGTGGGATTTCCTTGAGGTTGAGTGAGTTTTCGACGTTATTAGGGTTTCATAATGGTTTAGCGTGAGCTTACAGATTCACTTGAATAGGCAGTCGTAGTGATAATCGCTAGTGCGAGTAAATATTCGAATGTCCGGCTGTGTGTGTAGTAGCTCGTAATGTGGGCTTCACTAGCGTAATAGTCCACGGGATATCATCATTTTGCATTGAAAGAATATTTAAGAGAATAATTGAATAGATAACTGTTGAATTAGTTGCCCGTTCTTGCACTGTTCCGAAGAGTGCATTCGGAAATTCTTGCACAGGAGAGCACCCCAAAAGTGAAGAATCTCTCACCGTTTCTTTGGCATATTTGTCCGTAGTTCACAGTGCTCCACCCTAGGATGAATTTCCCATATCTTCTTCCTATCAAAATATTGGATGAAAAATCACTGTATCACATCCTCCAAGTCCTTCTAAAGTCATCCAAATGCCACTTGGAGACACTGTGGGGGTTTTAGGGTTAAGTTTAAAGGGTTTGGCTTACAAGTTTTTTGCAACAATTGTGCAGGTTTTAGGGTTCCAAGTTTGAGAGTGATCACGATGGGGCGGAAGTCGAAGGTCCAGGCGGGGCCTGGGCAGGTTTTGATCAAGCAGAGGACGCAGGCACAGATGAAGGAGAGGCTAGCACCCAAAATCGTCATTATAAGCAATTCAGCATCTTTTTCTTAAAAATAATAGATTTGTCATTTGGCTTGATCTAAGGTAGAAGCACCCAAAACCGTCATTATAAGCAATTCAACATCTTTTTCTTAAAAATAATAGATTTTTCGGATGTTGGATGTAAGTTTTATGATTTTTCAAAGCGCCTGTTTCCTAGACCATTGAAACTATCCCATACGAGCATCCAAATTTGAACTCTGCAAAATTTAGCCATCAACAAATCAAAGTTAACTATTTGTCATTTACATGTATTGCAAAAATTAGCTATCAACAAATCAAAGTTAACTATGTGTCATTTACATGTGTTGCAAAAATTAGCTATCAACAAATCAAAGTTAACTATGTGTCCTAGTCACATGTGTTAGCCAATTAGAATTAAACATTTGGAGGACACATTCATCAAAGTCTAGGGATACAATTGAGTGAGTCTAGGGCCCATCATTAGGAACATGTGTGGTAATGGGTGCTTCCACCTTAGTAGTTTTCTTTGCCYTTAATCATGTGTCCTTTCCATGAGTGTAATTGGTATAATTTGGAAAGCATAATTATCATTGCATCCTTCTGCAATCCCAATAAAGCATGCTAAGTTTCAATTTTTGAAAAACAAAGCTCCATTTTTGGTGATTAAAAAAAAAAACATTTCATATTTTTATATGGTAATTTACAAAAAAGCTTTGATAATGGATTTTTTAAATTCGATTTTGGAGATATGTAGGAAACGTGTATATGCACATCCTCCCTTCAATGAGCATCTTTTTAAAAGTTTTACAATTTTTTTTTATAGAGATTTCAATGTTGGAGGTGACAATGCACAAATTTTGTAAAATAGATATCTCTTTATTATTATAATTAGATTTTCTATTTGCCCCTTATGCGGTAACTAATTTCGTACATTTCAGCATGATAGTGCAATACTTTGTCAAAATATAGTTCATTTTTACAATTTCTTGTACTGAATTGTCAAATTGATCCCTAGATTTTTGTTCATGAAAAGCACCAAGAATTTTCTTTATAAGTCATTTGGCTAAAATTTGTACCATAATTTTCATTGGTTGAATGTGATTGAGATTTGTGATTTTTTGCATTGTCTATGTGTTTATTCTTGAACTGGCAAGATAGAAAGTGTTTCCATCTATTGCTCCACAACCATGTTTCAATGGTTAGAATAATTATCTTTTATAGGTTGTAAGCTCTAAGTTGAGATAAAAATAGAGTAAAATCCATGCATCCCTGTATGATGATTTGGTACATGTTTGATCAACAAAATTAACTAATAACCTTTATAACTCTCCCAAAGCCAACCCAAAATTCATTGAGTTTATCAATGTTATGAAAACCTCTATATCCTTCATTTACTTGTTTCCTTTGTATAGAAAAATTAAAAACATTCTATTTTATGATATGGTAGAGGGACCCATTACTAACCGGCGCCCCATCACCAATCAATAGGGCGTTGTATTTCCAACCAAGGTGGAACAGATTTCCATTTTCTCCTTGGAATGCATGTTTTTGATTTTTTCAAGGTTTGGACCAATAAATTCATGACATACAAGTGAGTAAGAAAATAGGAAGCAATGAGTGGGAAAGTAGTTCTTGAATGATCGGAATTGGATGACTCTAGATGTTGATCATGGGTCAAGCCCAACTTAATTAGATCCCTTATTTTTCAGAATTTTTTAAAAATCATTTTGTATTTAAATTTGAATTTAGCTAATTTGTCACACTTTACAGTTTAGGGGTTTTTAGTACTGGGGAGTATCCAAAATTAATGATCAAGAGCTGAAATTTTGTGGTCTATTCCTACACTAGGAATGCATGAATCCACCAAAGGAAATTTACAAAAACATTATTTTATGTCCTCCATATTCATGCAAACAGGGCTCCCTTGCACGCACAGTTTTGAACATTGAAAATAGTTTGAAGATAATTTTTTGGTACATTATCTTCAACAAGAAGTCTTTACAAATGGACAATTTTTAGTTTCTTTGAATTTTTTTTCCCTATTTTTGACAAATTAAAACGTCAAAACACTAATTTTCATGGAATTTTGCACTTTTTTAGTTCTCCTACTTAGAAAAATTTTCTACACTTTTCCTTCCTAGGGTACCTTCTTCTTAAAGGTGTATACATTAAACATATTTTATATATTTTTTTAAAATTGTTTTTCTAATTATACAGTACTCCCGAAAAAATTATGAATACTGTGGAAAACGCTACAAAAACAGGTGAGTCTTTCTTGCAATCACCCAGCAAGGAAAATGATGTACATATTATCCTAAATAACTAAATTGTTCTTTAAAACAAAGAAATTCAAAATTTTGAAACTAAACTAAGGGCCAAGATGTTTTGTTTTTAAATTTATTTTGATATAAGTGAAAACTTTATTTAACATTAAACCGTCAAGTGGAAACTTGTTGAGTAGAAAGATTGCCAGATAGTAGAAATTTTTTGTTTTTCTTTTCTATTTTTCCTAACCAAACATACAGCAAAATTATATTCAAACTAAGAAGCCAAGAAGAGGCCTAGTGAGAGTCCACAAGTGACCTACATATCTTCTTTGACCCTAACATGGGCAAAAAACATTCCATTGGTATCAACTACATTCTTTCTTTTTGAAAGATTTTTCTTGAGTATTTTCACTACAAAAGAAATGGGTGTTTTAAGTATAGTCCTAGTAGTATAGTCTTTTAAGTAATGACCTTTAAGTAAGGTTTTTAGTAAAATTTTACTGAAAATACTATCTTTTCAATAAAATCTTACCAAAAACCTTACTTAAAGGTCATTACTTAAAAGATTATACTACTAGGACTATACTTAAAACACCCATTTCTCTTGTAGTGTTTCAAAAGTTTACTTCAATTCTTATGTAATAGTTTTGGAAAAAACTAGATTTATGTACAAATTTTTCAAAAGTGTAAATGAAACATGAAATCAAATACGGGCTTCTTTGACCTTATTGGATTATGGCACCTTCAATTTTATAACAATTGCATGCCAATTGGATCCATGCCCCACTAGAATCCTATTTGGTAACTAATATGAAAATACAACCGCATGATGGAAAGAAAATCCCTTGCTACTTCCATGACTTGGAATGTGATTTTCCAAAACAACAAGGTTCTACTTTCAAGTTACATTATATAGTCCACGCAATCGGATGATGCTCCTCCAAGATAACTGTGACCACCGACCGCTCTCTCTCTCGAAGGAACGGTCGCGGCTGTACGGAGCGATGGCGTAGCGGGAGTAGAGCTTGCGGGGAGCGCGGATGTCTTTACAAGGGGGCGGTGGTTTGCTGGGCGCCCAGCGAAGAGGTAAGAAGGGTTTTTTAAAACTCGCAGTGGACGAGGAGAAGCCAACTTTCAGTTACATAATCACAAGAAGGCAAGATCCGTTTTTCTCGGGAGCTCTCCTGTTTGGCAGTGTGTGTTCGGCAGATTGTGCATGCAGCACGGCTAAGATCACTACATGTTCTGAAGCAGCTGGGGGTGGTGAGCTGCACCACATCGCTGAACTGAGAGTTAAGAGATTCTCGAATATGCCCTCGTGTGATCTCCTGTAAACTGGAGCTCTTCGACCTTGTCTTGACATCCCCGCTCCACCTTGCCTATGCGATAGGATAATGGCGACAGGTTCTTCTAACCTCACTCTTAGTTTTTGCATGCTTTTTTGTTATACTCTCCGTAGAACTTACACACTCACTCTTTGTCTATGCATATCTTTGTGCCAATGCATGTCTCTGTGTTACTATATCAAACTACTACACCTGATTTGCCTCATGTCTCTCCTACAGTACAAAACCCGAACTATTGTGCACAAATCTGTTGTCGTAGTTGCTCCATCCTATTGCACTCTCCAGCATCGCTCCAGCAAGCTCCAACGATGTTCCTGCATTCGACCCAGCTTTGTTACACCGCTCCAGTCCCGCTTCAGTCTTGCTCTCGTAATCACTCCAGCAGCAGCGCCGCAGCAGCATCAGCGACTTCTGCAGCGCCAACAGCATCCACTAACAGCATCCAGCGACTTCTCCAGCCCCAGTAGTAGCAGTCCCAGAAGCAGCAACCCCAGCAACAGCAGCCCAGCAGCGCCAGCAGCACCGGCACCCACACACAAAATCACAGCAACACCGTCACCAATCACCCAGCCTGTAACGCGGATGAAGCCTCAACCTCAGAAGCCGTTGGAGCAACCGAAGCGCAAGGAGAAGGAGACTCAAACCCGCTCAACATCACAGAAGGCCGTAGCTGCTACAACAACCCCAAGGAAAAAATTCAAGGGCTCTTTGGCAAATAGACGCACCCCTTCCCCACCGCCTGCTGCAAGTGTCAACACAACTAGGAGACGCTCAGCTCCGACTACGCCAGCACCCCCAACCTCTCAAGCGACAACCACTTCCCGAGGTATGCTTCACAACCCTAATCCCCTCAGTTTTGCTTTATTGAAAATGTTTTTTGAACATAAACTCATCCCGTTTTGCTTACAAGTAAATAGATGTCAAATTATGTTAGTAAACAAACCTCAAATTTTTGCACATGGATTTTGTAACCCCAATCATGCCCGGGAGATTTCTGCCCTCGGGAGGGCTCTTACTTTATATCCTAAATCCATTGCAAGTCAAACAAACACCTTCACATACAAAAAATATCACGTTTTTGAACAAGGATCTCGTAACCCCAATTATGCCTCGGAGCTTCATGCCCTCGGGAGGGCTTGTACCTTATACCCTAAACACATTATAAACCAAACAAACACCTTCGTTACACGCAAAAAATATCCTTGCAAAATGGGTAGGCAATCTCACTTGTGGTATTTTATCCCAAAACTATCTGTACACACTGCAAAACATGTCCAGGAACTTTTTGCTTTTTGTTACAATTCTCTTCTTTTTCTACAAATTTGCACACCAATACCCATTCATGCCTGGGAGCTTTTTGCATCCAGGAGGGATTTTTTATTCTACTTACAAAAATTTACATATAAAAACACCCAAGCTCAAGAGTATTCCGTCAATATGAAAAATTTCACATTTTACCTATACAAATCCTATATACCCATATCCACCATTCTACTCCACAATATAGTCCATTGTGATACACTACTC
>VACF01000883.1:0-29893 GCA_006891605.1 Pleurozium schreberi | reverse complement strand
TCTTTAATATTATATATTACCAAAAATTTCAAGTAAAGCTCAAAACACTTAGGATTTAATTAGATATGGGCCTCCTCTGGTCTTATGCATCTTTATTATTAAATATTACCAAAAATTTCAAGTAAAGCTCAAAGCACTTAGGAGTCAATATCTTATTGTCTCACACCTGCTTGTGCACAAACTTCACTTTCCATGCTCCTCATCACATGTTCCTAACATMAATATATATGAATATAAGCTTGGAACTTTATCCTAGTCTAATTTAAATTATTTCTTCATTGAACTTATGAAACATTTTTTGCAGTAGACACAACAACATTGATTAGCCTACCGTAACCCCTAATAGTCTGTGGCTACATATGGTGGCTACATATGGTTTAGTTCATTTGTATGTAGGCAGTCAAATTCTTTTGACCATTTTTTGGTAGTATTGAAGGTTTACTATTGGAAGCTTTTATTTTTCATTGGAAAAAATAAACATTTGATTTTTAAACGGTCCTCCAAGGCATATATGCACCATTTTGTAGAACTGTAAGGCATACCGATTTTATTTGATTTCCTTGCTTTGAGCAAAGCTTGTCAATTTCACTTAATTTAAGATCTAAAAATTGTCCTTGTTCATTTTCTTTGAAAATGATCCCAATGGAAAGAGTGAAATGTTTTTATGATTTTTACCATTGAAAACTTAAACATGCAAGTGTCAATTTGAATTATTTGCAATTCTACTTATCCCAAAAATTTGCATTTCAACATTTGCAAGGTGGATTGTATAATGAATTTGATAGCTCTTCATTTGAACTTAAGATTTTTGGGAGTGCATTTTAGTGTGCTAATATAATTTCTAGTTATCCATGTCACCTCCAATCCTCAAAACTCTTCTATGCAAATTTCTCAAACATTGTGGAGAGGGACAACATACAAAAAGTCTCCATATAAAGTCATTTAAACTACTTAACCCCTGAAGGACCACAAGGTCACTAAGTGGCTTTTATAGCTCAAGTTTTTGCACCCCTCATCTTTTAAGGATTAAAAATCCCTCAAGGTCTTTTTTTGACATCTAGGTCTCTTTTGTCTTTCAATATGCCTATAGTAGTAGTCACACCTTCTTTGGTACAACAAACTTCTCCAAAGAATGAACAATTTGTGATGGAAAACAAGAGCTATTGAAGAGCGCATCTGCATGAAGGTGTGCCCCCCCTCTTTTGTGTCATATGAAGGACTTCTGCAAAGAATGGATTCACTTGTGACTAAAATATAGAAGCCAACTTGGAGAATCATGGTTGTCAGTTGTCGCTGGAAGTGCGGGAATAAGTGCTGTGTTGAAACTATAAAGCACAAATGAGCAAGAAAATATTCTTTGCTTCTGAAATCTTCCTTGAGCCCATTTTTTTGTCTCGGAAAAGGATAAAGAACGTTGCTCACTCTTCGTAGGAGAAGTATCTTCCACTACCGAGAGCTCATTACAAGCCAATCTAAACTGCTTAGTTTCAACTATGTGAAGAATGGGAGCATAATGAAGAAGGTGTGACTACTTCTAATGGAGCCCTAAGCAACTTTACATGCCTCCTTGGCTTGCCTTTAGCTTTTCCATGGACCTCCAAGTTGTGCGTCAACATCTTTATCTTTGGTTATGTCTTTTTGCATGTAAAGCCCAATTTTTTTTTTCCAATTGAAATTTGTGATATAGTCACCGGCCAAGATCAAATCTTGTAGTTCTAAAATGTATATGTGATGGTTTAGGAATGGACTACAAGTAATGTTTATATCATAGCATAGTAAAATTTAGTTCATACTTCTTCAATGGATGGTTTAAACTTTTCCAATGGACGGTTTAAGAGCCAAGGTGGGTCCATTTCTAACTAAGTGGATATGTGTACATTAAATTTTTTCAAAATGAGAATTGGCAATCCAACTACCTCCTTGCAAATACTAAAAAATTTGAAATAATGATAGACTCGAGCATCCATTTAAGTTTTAGTATGGATCACATTTTAGAACCTTCTCTATTACTTTTTGCATGCCGCAATGTTTGTTTTGGGATGAAGCCATATCTTTTTTCAAATTRTGCATGTGTAGGTTTTGGAAGTGCTACAAATTAGGAATAGGTTTCTGTGGCAGATTTCTTTGGAATTTCATAATTAATTCAAAAAGTGCTCCAATAAATATGAAACGACTTGTGTTAAATTCCGCATCAATTTGTCTTCAGGTGAACTAAGGGAAAATAAGGGAAAATATTTCCATGCATCTGAAACAAAGCTTGCTATTATGTGAGCATAGGAGTGTGAGCCCATGAACCTAGAATACTATACATATGTAATAGGTGTATTAAACTATAGAAATCGTCTATGATTATAAGGTTTATATGTTATAAATATCCGTATCATACGTATTTATGATACATACACCTTCTATAGTATGTGGTATCTATATTATAGGTAATAATATTGTAGGCTCAATGCTCATAAGCTCGCATACTTGGGCTCAAATATTAGCACAATTGCATCTGAAACTATCAAAAAGGCTGACCAACCTTTTAAAGTCAATTTATGAGCACATTACCTTAATGCTCAACTCTAAGGTCATCACCCAAAATAAATTCTCTACTTAAAAATGTGGAAAAGGTTTGGTTTTTGAGAACACTTGGTAGATAGAGATTCTTTAAACTTCTAAGGTATTTTCTTAAGGTAGGAAGTCCATAATCTTATTAGATTCGAAATGAATCCCCTATTTAAAAATGAATGACATATTCTTTGGAATATGTATTATTGTCATTGTTGAGTTATGTAGGTTTCATGGGACAGTTGATGGACCTCCTTCTTTATACAAATCTCTACCACATGCACAAAGTGTTCTCTTAGATGAAACTCTATAGTCTTGCAAACTGAGAAAAGAAGTGTAGCACAATTGCCACACCCCAAAAGTTAGAATGAGGGTTTGACAATGATAGAAAATTAAAATTTAATGGAGTTCAATCAAATCCTAGGAGGAGTGAATCACACGGATTAATGGAGGCTTTAACAAATTTGTTCATGTTGGCACAAACCCCAACTTTTGATGGAGATCAACTAATTTCCCACAACCTTTGGTGCAAATAAAAGCTACAAAATAAAGCTCCCATTATAATTTCTCCTCCCCTTAAAAATGAGTTTTCAAAGAAATTATCACCTATAGCAAAGAGACTATGGTAGTATTAGAGTCCAACTATCGCACGGCCTAATTTCAAAACCATCAAATTCAACCACTAGAAGCATCTAAATTTAGATTGGGCCTTCAAATGAGCCTAAAGTCTTCATATTGAAAGTTGCCTCAATTTTCTTCAATCACGGCACATTGTTGCTTATGTGGTGGTCCTTTGGCACAAAAACATAGGGCCCTAGTTTCAAAAATTGGATAATCATTATTCAATTTTTCAACTTGGTCTCTGATTTGAGTTGGCACTATATAAATTGGACTAACTCCTATAAAAATATAAAGGGTTATAACTTGAATTACTAGCTAGGTATCCATCTAAGCATCCAACTAGGTGTGCTTCTTTGAGATCATTGACATTCATTGATGTTGTGGACATCTCTGTGAACGACGTTCCTGCTGGTGTGTGCGATGATGCCACTATCACGGCGATTAGTTCCTTGGTTGTGACCTCGGATTCCTTGGTATCAGAAGCCATTTTAACACCAGCTGAAGGAAGCTCAAGCCATGAGGGCTGTAGTCATGCCAATCTGGAGGAGAACTTGGAGGAAGAAACTGTTGTTACTGCGCCAGCTCTTTCTTTACCTCCTGCGGTGAGTTTTCAATTTCCGTTAATCCTTATGCCTTAATTGCTTAATTTATCTTGGTATTCCTGCACTGCCAATACATTGAGTTGTTGCTTTCCTATCTCTTACAGTGTCTTCTTTAGTTTGATTTGCAGAGGATCTGAGTTCATTTGTGAGTAAAGTATGTCTCCCTCGTTGGGTTTCAGGTGAACGGAAGTGGAGGTCCTTCCGATCCTGACGTTTGCGCCATCTGTTTAGATAAAATTAAGCTGGCTGAGACATCTCAGATCAAAGGATGCGAGCACTCTTACTGGTAACTTTTGTATTTACTAGATTGGGATGTATCTTGTGGATTTTTTCTCTTTATGGATATTAAACAATGTGTAATTGAATGCAATGCTTAGTTGGAGTTGTTATGTTTAGGTGTTAGATCTAACCTTTGTGATTCTCTTTGCAAAATCTATTTTCTCTTGGTTGCTGAACTGACTTCCGTACATCTGATTGTGACAGTGTAACGTGTATATTACGTTGGGCTCTGTACAAGAATAATACCTGGTGTCCGCAGTGCCGCCTTCCTTTTACCGAGTTGTATGTATACAAGGCGCTTGATGGGAGGTATGCTCCGTTACCCTGTTTCAGATGATTGTTGTACTTTTTTTGCATAATTAATTCTCCAGGGTTTACGATTTTCTTCCAACTTCTATGATCTTTGACGAGTAGTAGTTGAAGTTGATTTGCCTGTTTAGAAAATGCATGCAATGTAGGGCCATTGGAAGCAGCATAGATGTTTGTATTCTTTATTTGATTTGTTCTACAGCATCTATCGTTGTCATGAACTGGCTGTAATAGTTTTGGGTGCTTGTTGCTTACAGCCTCAATGATTATCTGTTTGAAGAGAGCGTGTGCCTTCTGCTGAGGGCGTCTTGGTTCGAAGGCATGCCTGTTTTACCTCCGGAAAAAGAAGAAGCGGAAGACTATTACGAAGATGACGACTTCGATGATTATTACTTTAAGTCTAATGTACGTATTGGGAATAGACGTTGGGGTGACAATGGCTACGTCCGAGCTGGCCGTCGTGAGGCCCGACCTGTGGGAGTCCGGCATCTGGCAGCTGCAGTTGCGCAAGCTGATGAAGCCGGATCTTCTTCTTTCCGCCCAGGGAAAGCAGTAGCCAAGGATAAGGCTTCAGACAAGGAGACRGCAACTGGTCGTCGGGCCAAGCGGGCCCAGAAGCGTGCAGCTGTTGATAAGCAACCAGCTCCGCAACGCTCTGTTCGATGATACTTGAGCTACTGTAGATATTTGTTACATGTATTGAAGTTTGCTGTGGATTGATTCTCTGCAGTTGGAAGGCTGCGCAAATTCGAACTGATTTCAGTTTGAGTGATGTAACACCGAGCTTTCTGATCTAACCCATCAACATGATCCACCGTTGACAGATGCTTTCAGAGATTTGTGGAGGTTTATCATCATTGTCACATGGGTTTCGGATGTGTGTCAACATTGGCGCTTCCCACCGTTGGCAGCTATTTTTTTGAGTAGTCTCTAATTGTGAATTCAATTAATATTTCGTAGCATATCATGTTTATTGAGAGAATTGCGATCAAATAGACGTCATTAGTAGGCKCCTTGCTGAAGTGCTCATTTTGACAATTCAATGCCTACTATTGTTGTCGTTCTATGCTTGTTTCAAACCTTTCAACCTGTAGGTGTTGAAAGATATGCTGAAGATATGCTGATGAAGATAGGGTATAGAGTACTTGCAACAACAATCTCTCCTTTAGGATTGACATGTTTCAAATTTGTCTTACAGCTACTAACAATTAGATTTTTCCTTTGATCTAGTACCTACTTCTACTGGATGATAGTTTCTAAAGTATGAAAATCAATTTATTTATTTTTAAAAATATTTTTCTAGATTTTCAATTCAATTCTCCACCATGAATATCTAAATTCATGGAGTATGCAAAATTGTGCAGTGTAAATTTTTATATTTAGATAATTGTAGGTTCAATAATCTGGTGTAGGGTGTGGTGCAGAAAAAGTGCTTTTTTGAATTTAGGATATGCAATCTACTTGAATTTTTGAATTTTTTCATTACATGCTTTTAGGAGACCATGACGGGTAAAAGTTTCACCACCATAGATTTGATCTATTTTAGCTTGCGATTCACTATGTCAAATCTAATAATTAAAAGACAACCTAGTTATGGTCTCTAGGTTGTAACTTACCATGCAAATTGTTAGTACTATATTTTGTATGTTGGAGGTTCATATCTAATGCAGTGAAGTACCTTGGAGTGCTAGTAGGACAAGTCACCCCCAATAATTTTGAGCATTTAGGGCTTAAGTGTCATTCTCCATTATATACTAGGATTGTGCTACAACCCAAGGTGACAACATTTACTGTGAACCCTATCTAAAATCAATCCCTACAAATTCTTGCTTGAATTGTACAACTTTTATTCATGAGAGCTTAGGGTCATATTTTAATCACTTTCAAAATTCAAAGTTTTTTCATACAATGTCGAAAAAATGCATTTTACGATTATCTACAATCCCCTTCTGACTATTGCTCATTTATGAGTACTTATCCTATTTCAAGATTTTGTTGATTCCTAATTATTTCAGTTGGAAGTAAGAATTAAAGAAGGTAATTTGGACGATACAAATCTAGGTTATATTTTAGCTATTGTAGGAACTCCCTTTCCACCAAAATTTGTCCAATGCACATTATTTGATTTTTTTGGCCAATATTATTATGATCACTTTGCAAACTAAGGGAGGCAACCTATTTTGACCAAATAAGTGATTGAGCATACCCAAAGTGTAGATATGTTGAGGGGAGAAATATCCTCATGTACAAATATAGATTTGGAAAATATTCCATATTTTTTCAGAATTTTATTTTTCAAAACAAAATTATCATGAATTTTCTAGGTGAAGATTCTATTCATTCCATACTCGTCATATAGGTCATCCTATTTCCAACCTAAAGCTAGTTGTAAAATCAAGAGTGCTTCATTACTATGACTAGTCGATGCCATGTGTCATTGCTACAACCAAATAAAAGGAAAAATAAATTAAAAAAATTTCAATTTATGAAAACTTTGAAACTCAATACTTTTTTACAACAAAATAAGTGCATTGGTCTCTTATTGTTGCAGTGTGAGGGTCTTCATTCTTAATGCATATAGAAAGCTCCAATATGCATTGCACTGTTACCACAACCAAAATAAAAGTAACCCTTGAAATTCAAAAACTTTCACACCAAAGGTTCAAATGCCATGAAATTGGCTTGACTAGAAAGCTCTATGCAAACACATGTGCAAAGGCTTTGTTTTGTGGCATTTATTGGCATTTGTACTGTTGACGCAAAGGTCAAGAATTTTCCAAAACAGAAGGTAATTTTATTCTATTTTTTGATTCATAAAATCCTTTGAATTTCAATAACTTTCACACCAAAGGTCCAAACGCCATGAAACAAAGTCCATGCACCCCTCCTTGCAAAGATCTTTCCAACAGTACCAAAAGTGCCACGAGATGCTTTACATTTTGTTAGATCTCAAAGTATCAAACAAAACAAAACAAAACAATCTCAACCCCTGAACGTCATAGGGGACGAAAAACGTCCTCACAGCCTAAAAGTCAAATTCAAAGGGTTGTAATTTTTGCATTCAATCTCCAAATTCAATAAATCTTGTTGGAGAAGTTGCGCATACTAGTTTAGTTTGTGTGATAAAATTTTCAGATCAATCCAAAATGTATAGTAGTTTTGAGAGCCAATCGAAATTCACAGGTTCAATTTGAGCTCATCAAACTGCATTTGATGACTGCAACTTTGGGGGCTTGTATCTTTGTAATCTAATGTTTTTTTTCAATAAAATTTGTTGGGTTTTGTTTCCACTAAAGTCTTATTGTTGTGGTAAAGTTTTCATGTCAATCCGAGTTGTTTCGAATGTTTGGGAGCAATTCAAAATGTCCAAATCCAATAATACTTGTTGGTCAAGTTTCGTATACTGGTCTATTTTGTGTGGTTAAAATTTCATAGCAATCCAAGAAGTTATGAGTGATTGAGAAGCATTTTAGTAGGAGGTTCAGTCATAGATGTAATTTTTTATTACTTCTTTCACTGTTTTATAACATTTTAAATCCATTTTGCGAACACAATGATTCATTTGAATGATATTTTTTTTCCACCAAAGTGTATATATTCTGTTTTTGAATCACTTTGTAGCTTAAAGTTTTTTCATTTGAGTAGGTTTAGAAATTAAATTTCACCTCCACATGTGTTTTTAAGAAAATTTCAGCACCTTTTTGCAACCCTAAAACATTATAATCTTTCAATCTATACGGTCAAATGACCCCAAATTTGTTCCACACCATCTACAACATGCACACTACAATATTGTACGGTTGAGATCTTCATACCTTACTCTAATTTTGACTTTTCAAACTTGCAAAGGCAGGCAATTTTTATGCCTGGTTGGACCTTAGACATCTAGGAGTTAAGGTATGGATAGAAAAATTGTAGCACCAATCAAGAGTGCTTTGTTGCCATGCACCACCTTACCAAACAGAACTACTATTCCCAACTATAATCCATCAAAACTGATAAAAAATAGACCACCCTACCCTGCCAGAATTGGGTTGCCTCCTATAAGATTGCTCATATATTGGAACCACCACATTACTCAACAACACGATATCCAAAAACAACTACCGGTACTGCTCCGTCCTAAAATGAATATCACCACATTCCAATATACAAATTGATTCAAAATGCCATAACCCAAAAGGTTTTTGCAAATGAACTGCACTGAAACCGTGTAATTTCAGCCATGAAGTAAACATGGAAATGCCCATTCTTTGGTCTCAGCAGCTGAAGCCGTGAAGATCATCCCTCACATAAGGCATCCGTCTAAGAAGTGAGCAGCAAATGGTAGAATGTGGCAATATGCAGTCTTGGTGATCCAGTCAAGAGCTGAGAAAACACAAGGAAAGCTCGATGATCCTGAATTGAATAGCCTGACTGTAAGTGGAGAAAAGAGCTCATCTTCACATCCAGAACCAAGGAAATAAATCGGATAGGCACATAGGTCCAACATCTGTTTTCAGGCTGAAAGCTTCTTTCTTCCCTTCGCCAGCCTGCGAGCAAGCACTCTCCGACCTCCAACAGTTGATTTCCTGCAAAAAGCAATATTATTGTAAGTCCGGTGACGACAAAGCACAGCAAAACTTGCGTCTTCAATAGGCGCGTTCGATAATAAAACCAATAGGGACATGACTCCGTCTCCTATACTGACCCTGTTAGCCAAAACAATTTCGACAGTGGCCCCATCTCCCTTCCAAATATGGTTATCCAAATTTCCATCAAAATCTAAGTAACTCCAAATCATGATCCTCTTCATGGGGGCCACCATGGAAAATTTGGCATGTATATACAAATAGGCCTCTACATCACAAAAAACTAGCTTGTGTAGAGTAGGAAATACAACATAAGTGCCTGATCAATGGCCATAGGTGCTCCTTTGAAAGGCCTCCCAACTTTCATTTTTCAGCCTATCAAAACTACATTTTGAAAATTAATACGGAACTGAAATTTCTAGGATGGTTTGGATTCTACTTGCAAGTCAAAAAAAAATTTTAAAATTATTATTTTCAAACTTAACCCATGAAGGACCAAGGCATATTTTGGGCAAAAATTGTCAAAAACTGCCACTTTTTAGGGCAGCAAGAAAAAAAATGATATAAAAAAGATTTTTTTTTAAGATTTAACCATAAAGATTTGTACTAGACTTCTATGGGAATGTGTGGAATTTTTTTCATAAACTTGGCCCACATGGACTCAAAGAGTATAATGTTTGAAGTTAGGTGAAAAAGATTTTTTCCAACCTTGCCCAACAGGGCTTGGAAACTTTTACTCCTTCTTGAATGAGATTTTTACACTATGCATGTTTATTTTTTGACATTTGCATCTTATACCATGTAAGCTACATACCCACCAAATTTCACAATCATAGGAAGAGTTTTGCACATGTTGCCCGGAGCTGCTCGAGTTGCCTGCAAAGTTCAGGGCACATAACTCTTTTGATCCGAGCACCCAATTGGAAAAACAAATTGGATTTTTGGGAAGAGGGTACATAGCTATGGGTTGTGTCCAAATTTTAAGAACATTCGACCAAAAATGACTTTGTAGGAACCTACCCGAGATTTCTTGCGTACGTTGAATGAACACTTGGTCCTTTAGGAGTCAATCCGGAACATTTTATCTAACAAGAAGATCATTTGATAACAAGTAATAATTTGAAATAATTACAATATACTTAACAAATATATTGTCAGTTACAATAATCATGAATGCTTCAAAATAAAAAATTTAGTCAACTGTACACAACTGCAAATGCAGGCCCACGGTTTGGYAATAGCCCTTGACTCGGGCACTCGCACCACTTCTCTCAGAGTACCCATCACTGCGCCCTAACCCTATGACCGCGCAGCCTTGCCTACGCGTAGCACCCCGCCTCATTTTTCACCAAATGGGCGGGAAGACGTTGCCAGGGCGAAGAACCCCTTTCAATCCTAAATTTGTTTGCAAACAATTGTCTGTRACGACGATTTTGTTCTCTCTAGGTTTTTTGTGCTGAAGAATCGTCAGTGTCTTCTGGATTGAGGGATTTAGAAGGACAACAATCGCGAGAGTCTAATTAGCGACATGTATTCGGAGAGTGGAGGCGCGGGCGATGCGTCCCTGTTTGCCGGCGGTGGCTTCATGCCGTCACAATCTGCTACCGGCAACGAGTTCAGCAGCTCTGTTACGGGAGCTAACCGGGTGCGATTTCTTTCTCTTCCCTTTCTTTACTTGTTTGTCGGGGGTTTCAAGCTTGGATCGTGCTTGTGCTTCCCGTTTTCAAGCTTGGTGTCTTTCGTAACTAGAGCCGAGCTGTAAGTGTGCTGTTTTTATTCACTATTTTTTCTCGAATTGAGTGATTGTCTTCTGCCGGACTTGAACCGCGAGTAGCATCTTGGAAATCATGGCCTCAGTAGAAACCATTGTGGTTCGCGGAACATCTGTTATTAGAATAAGTTGCGACATAATGTTGTGCATTACTCGGTGTCAGCGTTCTACTAAAACTGTACGCAAACTTCAGAAACAGCGACGTTCAGGATTGACAACGCAGTTTTCTTACTTGGAATTGTGTGATTTTTTGTCTTCTTCGACATGTGAACCACCATGATCTTGGAGATTTATGACTAATGTAGAAACCACGTAATTCGCTGAGTGAGGTGCGGTGAAATGTTGTGYATTTTTCGGTCATTGTGACAATTAAATTGCCCGCAAGCGTCCAGAGTATTGACATTCTGGTTAGTCTACATGACACCGTGATACTAAGGTTCTTTGGTGGAGATTTCAGAGAGCAGGAGGCCAAGACGGGGGACTGCAACCGTTGACAGTGAAAATGATTGACAAGGCGATCCAGAAGCCAGGAGATGACGCTTTCTACGTCGATGGACTRGAGATCAATAATGTAAGTGTGTMAGGGCTGTCTGGCACACTCGTCTAACTTGGCCACAAAATGCCTTATTCATTCTATTCATTTGTGCGTGGATCGGGGATCAATTGACTTGCAAATGTCGTGTCGGGCAGATTTTCAACCAGTGTGTAAATAGTTTGCGCCTATTCTTTGATGTATGCAGGTGACTTTAGTAGGTATGGTGCATAACAAGGATGAGAGAAACATCGACACCTCTTTCATGTTGGACGATACAACAGGGCAGATTGAGATCAAGCGCTGGTTAGTTCTCTTTGTTTTTGACTTATTCGTTTCTTTTATACTCTCCTTGTTCGCTTTTTTCATTGTGGCTTGAGTCGCAGTGCCTCCAGACGTTTAGATTATTAGAGATTGCTTGTGTGTAAATAGATGAAGTCGATTAGAACCCCAGGGTATTTGAAATTTCATTGCACTGTTCGCTGTTAAAGTTCCTTTTCTTGTGACTGTCTTATTGTAAATTCTTCTGGATTGAGCGATAATTTTCTCTTCATGTTACCTCTTTTTATGAACTTCACAAGCTTTTGGATATTATACTCATGTCATCCAATGTCAGTTTCTCTGAAGCCACATCTTGGAGTCAACGCTATGATCTTACTCGCTCTTCCATGGTGTATCTTTTCGAATCCCTCAATTACAGTATCTTTACTCTTCGTGGTCTCCTGCCGCAGGATTGATGGCCAAGATTCATATGAATATAACGAGATGCAAAGTGTACAGTGAGTTCAAACACGTTTGTGTCTTGATGATATCATCAGCATAGGATTGATTGCTGCTCCTAGCTTTTGTCGCATGTCTTCGAAATGGTCAAATAATGTAGATGTTGTTTTTTGAAATTTTCACACCAGTGTAGCATCTTGGCAGGTCAGCAGCTTTTTGAAGCTAAATAGTAGCTTGGCTCGGAGAATGATTAAATCGTTGGTTTTACTTTTGTTYCAGGAATTCTATGTATGTCCGTGTTCATGGCCATTTGCGAACCTTTCAAAATAAACTCAATGTCGTTGCCTTTTCCGTAAGGTATGTGCTGTAGAGGCTTCTGYATGCTCTACATTTGTTTTGGAGGTTTTCATACAGATCAATAAATTTGAGTCTTCATAACATGATAATTATCACAGTCCTGGTCCCTGATGCGAAGAAGTAATGTTTCAAATATTTAAACAGTATTGAACTCTATCCAGGTGAATCACGACAGCAGTGTTTGCTTGATATTATGTTGTGCCGTGTTACACAGGCCTATTACTGATTTTAATGAAATCACGTTTCACTTCCTCGAGGTGATCTACGTGCACCTTTCTCATACACGGACGAAGGTGAGTATCGGAGTTTCAACTTTCAAAGGAATCGGTTTTCCAGATATCTCTATTGTTGTCTTATCTTCCTGTAAAGTATCAATGATTCCGAGCCGATATTAGATGAACATAAATGAGAGAAATTTAAATTTTATGTTTTAGGGAGGAGCAGCTGGACCAGTACCTACTCTTGCAAGCCCAGTTCATCAGAACGGAATCTATGGACCACCAAAGATAGCTGTAACCGCGTCAACAATACCCAGTGGGAACGCCAAAGAAGAGTGTCAAAAGAGGGTTCATAGCATCTACGAAGAGCCAGCTAGCCTGTAATCAAGATCTTTTCTCTTTCTGGATTTTTGTCTCTTTTGAGCGGTTGAGTGCTCAGTTTGTTGGACCGCAGACAATTGTGGTAATTGTGATTTTGAGAACTTTCTGAGCCTGCGTTTGTTGCATGCTCTGTCTGCAGGCAAATTGAGCAGGGACTTCATGTTGATCAAGTAGTCCAAAGGATGGTTGGTTTCACTCGACCTCAAGTCAGGTACTCAGGATGCTGCCTTCCGCTCTTCTGACTTCGGATTCCATACAACAATTTCTCTTGGTCATATTTTTTTCTTGAAACAATTCTATCTTGTGGAAATGTGCAGAGAGGCT
This sequence comes from Pleurozium schreberi, assembly GCA_006891605.1. Taxonomy (NCBI): domain Eukaryota; kingdom Viridiplantae; phylum Streptophyta; class Bryopsida; order Hypnales; family Hylocomiaceae; genus Pleurozium; species Pleurozium schreberi. Next base: position 16,649 of record VACF01000883.1, on the reverse strand, counting down.
ATCGATTTCCTGGTSAACGAAGGTTACATATACTCCACTATCGATGATGATCACCACAAATCGACGAATGGATAAAGCCTGCGTGCGTACAGTGGTTCCTTCGTCAAGTGCCCCGTGACGGTGTGCGGCGACATTCATGGCCAGTTTCATGATCTCATCGAGCTCTTCCGCATCGGTGGCAAAGCGCCGGACACTAACTACTTGTTCATGGGCGACTATGTTGGTACGCAAGCGTTCTTGTGGTCTCTTCCCTCCTCCATGTGGACTTTGCTTCATTGGTCCTCTTTCTGAGTATTTGTGGCGAATGGTGCGAGAGATATTCCTTTGAATGAGATCTCTGTGTTTTTTAGGGACGATTCTTTGTGAGACTGTTAGGAGGAGCTGAGTGAGGTCGTCTTCGCCGCAAGATCGCTTATGACGTCTTCTTTTCATTCGTTTGGAAGCTTTTGGTTCGTATGTGGATTTGAACTTCTCACATTTAACGAGACGTCTCTTCCAAGGTGTAGTCACTATCTCAACCTCAAGAGGGACAAAATATTCCCCACTGTGATGGAGGTTGAGATTGGAGGAGATGTAGTCGAGCTATTTTGACCCCTCCCATCTAATTTGGGATTGTTTGATACCTTTGAAGGTTAARMTATTCTTCCTTTGTGTTAATGTACCGCTATGTAGTCAATGCTGTCTTGCTGTGGTTTATATTAACACTTACGTAAGTTTGGTCGTCCAGAAAAAYTGGATATTGTTATTYTAGAGCAAGCACTTGTTGCTCGCCGAARGCTGCTTTTGTGTCGGAATGGTCTCTTCGTTGTTCAGGTCATACGGTGCTGAACCGTTGTAGAAAAYACTCTTGGWCCACTCTCATATTGRCTGCGATGCAGCAGYACYGGAGAATGAGACTCCTCGTTCTGATGGGTATCATAATGTCGGTAGTATCGTTTCAACTGTCATTTGCCAAAATTCGCTTAGTAGGTYAGGTCGAGTCTGAGYTGCAGTCGTTTTTTTTCAATTAATGTGGTATTCGWATGAAATTCTGCCACATTGCTTTTWAGATTGAAGATATTCGATCGTCGGATAGCTGGAGAGGGTTTTTTTCTCGCTTATGGTTCCATATCAGCAACTTAGTTCACGAAAGTGAGTGAATGTTCTCGATCCCACACTCGACGCAGCTTGGCTATTTGGGAGCTTCAGTAAGACCTGGCCGCCGAAACGAGGGTCGGATTATATCTTTTTTTGTTGAAGGAGCTGTTTTTTTGTTTGAAAATGATGGTGAAATACTTGGTATACTACAGTAGAAGAGTAGAACTGGGCTTTTTTGCATTGAATACGAGGCCGCGCTCGACTATGCGTCAATGTAGGAGATGTGGGATGTTAGGTCGATTTGCTGCGTCTTCTAGTGAACCAGTAGTTTACGGATTTAGAAATATYTTGTCTGGGTCTGCATTCCCATTAGAATCGRAAGACTTTTCGTATTTCCTTACTAGRACTGCCTTGTCTGTAGCGCGTTTTAGATCTTTATACACTTGTTTGTACTGTTGCAGATCGAGGATACTACTCTGTCGAGACTGTGTCGCTCTTAGTGGCCCTGAAGGTGCGATATAGGGATAGAATCACGATTTTGCGAGGGAATCACGAGAGCAGGCAGATCACGCAAGTGTAAGTAGCTCCACTGTTTCCTTTAAATGAGAAGCATATGATTTTCATATCGGTATTTAACCTAGTATTTCATAATCATGCCCTGTCTTGGCGACGCGATTATCCCCGTAGTTTTTAATTTTGGCAAATGAAGGGGGACGGAATGTAAAAAGCTTCTGAAGACATTATTATTGGTGATTTTGCATCAATCGTTAGCTGACTTGCTCTTGACTRCAGATATGGTTTCTACGACGAATGTCTGAGGAAGTATGGAAATGCRAATGTGTGGAAGTACTTCACGGATCTATTCGACTACCTGCCTCTGACAGCTCTTATTGAACACCAGGTATTTTATTATTACTGAAGTGCGGTAGAAGCAGAACTTCGGCGGGCGTAGTTTATAACACATTTGACCTACGAGAGTGGGTATTAAGAGAATAATTTTATTTTACTCGTCTATTTTCTAGGTATTTCTTGTGTTGAAGGTCTAYATTGATCATGAWCTCATCAGGCTTTGGTTTGTAACGTGCACGTAGACCTYGTTTGTGCCTTCTGGTGGTAAATCCAACATGTTCCGACGTTTCTATATACAACTGCACCTGACCATGGTTTTTTCGACAGATTTTTTGCCTCCATGGTGGCTTGTCACCATCACTCGATACATTAGACCACATCCGAGCTCTGGACCGCATTCAGGAGGTACCGCATGAGGGGCCGATGTGTGACCTGCTCTGGTCTGATCCGGATGATCGATGCGGATGGGGTATTTCACCACGAGGTGCTGGCTACACTTTCGGTCAAGACATTGCAGAGCAGTTCAATCACACAAATGGCCTCAATTTGGTTGCACGTGCTCACCAGCTTGTGATGGAAGGTTACAATTGGTGCCAGGTGCGCTTTTTCCTACTTAAATACTTTCGTGAATGATTTTGATCCTTGTCGTCTCGCTGGGCGTGCTCTCTCTTTCCAATTTCTTCTATGTGCATTTTAGCCACATTTTACCAGGATCGACTTCGTCTTTATGTTCATGGAGTTCATCTTCCGAGTTGGAATTTTCCTGAGTTGAGGTTTTGGTCAGAAGGGTTTTCACGTCCCTTCCGTGATATACTCTCTTGCACTCTATAATCACACTCAATATTTTATCCTCGGCGGTATAAGAATTTTTTTAGTAAATCTGGGTTTTTTCCAATGAATACTCTTGATGGCAGTGAGTAGACTCTTTCTGATGTGGGCACGTGGGATACTGTCAGTGTCAAATTTGAAGAGTGAGTTGGTGATGCTGGCAAACTTCTATGAATTTCCATCATGAGAGTTGTAGTGGATGTGGTCCTTCTGCAACCTAGTTGAATTGTTGATTTGGTCAATTGCAATTCATGTGCCTTTAGTTATTTGCTTTCAATGTTTGATGTGTGTTATGCATTTCGTAGAGAGGCCTTTCAAGTTTGAGCTTCTGTGGCCTAACTGTCTTTCATGACACGCAGGACAAAAATGTTGTGACGGTTTTCAGCGCTCCCAATTATTGTTACCGTTGTGGTAACATGGCAGCTATAATGGAGATAGACGAAACAATGAATCGGTCTTTCCTTCAATTCGAGCCTGCACCGCAACATTTATTTAGGCATTTAGATGACCAAGTGCCTCAAAAGAAAATTTCTAGCCTTCAATCAACATTTATTTAGGCATTTAGATGACCAAGTGCAGCAAAAGTTAATGGGCAAGTTCAAGCCTTCAGGAAAAAAAAGAAAGGTAAATATGTCAAAAAAATGTCAAACTGTAATCATGGCCCTATACACAGTTGCCACAGTTTTTTCAAAATCTCATCTCATCCGTTGTACAAAAATTGCATACAAAAATTACATACTCAAAATGGCGTACTCAAAATTAGCCTCCTTCAATTCAAGCCCCCAAAATGAAGGAGCCACAACCTTCTTCAAAGAAAGGCCACATAACCATTGGTCCAAAAACCAAAAAAAAATTAACAGTGCTCTCAATTGACACATTGGTCAAAAAGCAAAATGCCAGAGCTAGCACTAATGGATGTCAGGCCAGTTTCAACCAAAACTTCTTCTCAGCTACATGCTTATATACATCCACGCATTCAGAACCATTGTCGAAGGGCCAGGGTGAACTGACCCCCTCATTGCCCCTGTCACAAGGTAAATGTAAAAAATGCCCCTTATTTTGTGACAAGTCAATTTTCTATTTCATCACCTCCCCTAGCTAATTTGGGGCCTCTTGATTGCAAATATGAATTCAGAATTTGCAAATTTTGTCGTATGTGGCAGATAAAAGAATTCCAGTGTTTTTCCCAGGAGTAGAAAAAGGGGCAAGAGGGGGGCAGTTCACCCTGCCCTTGTCGAAGAGGGATCTGAACATGAATAAGTTGAACAYTTTCTACTCCTGTTAGTAGGTAGAAACTAACCTGCTCTTCCTGTATCTATAAAGGCTTCATTGCACATAAACTTCATTGCACTTCTGTTCCCCAAAAACAAAACCTAAACAAGCTATACATATTCTACACTGACTAATCTCTTCACAGGCTATCTAATCCTTGGTTCCTGCAACAACTGAAAAAAAAAACAAGAACGGTGTAACCATGAGCCTGTGTCGTAGGTTAATTCATTCACCAGTTGGACCTCACATCTACACTCCAGTCCTTACCTTGTTGTGTAGTGTGAATGCGATTGTAGATAGGATTAGGAAACACAGATTTCAAAACGAGAGTCGATGCCATGGTCTCTGTCCTTTTGCCAAAAGGACAGAGTCAATAAAAATAATGAAGATGTGGCTTATCACTACAAAAGACATGAAATCATTCAAATTTTATCAACCTTGGACAACACACCATTGTGTTCACTCCGTCGGCTTATATTGTCATCACTCTTCTGCTCGGCATTGCTTGTTGTTCCCGAGTCATTTCTGGACTGGCCACTTTGACATCCCAGAAGGCCTTCTTCCTCTTGTTAATCCTGTCAATCACCCCCTGCGAGAGGGTAGAAGTTGTGAGTACCGGTTTAGCGCTCAAAACACCAAGGACTTTTGATATGCAAATTCAGGCAAATTCAGTAAATTGGACAGAAGGTAGAGTATATTTTTTCATCAAGTTCGAATTTCCTATGCAATTTTATTTCAAAATGTTGAAATTTCTTATGCAATTTCAAAGTGGGAGATTATAGACCACTAAAACTAACAACCCTATTTCCATTCAAAAGTGACTAAAGACGGTTAGCCTAGCCATTGTAACACTTCCTATTGAGTCCAACCTAAAGTACTAAGAATAGATGAGTTGATGATGCCAACAATGGTCATTAGCAACTTGGTTCAAGAGTTTTCCTCAAGAATTCAAGAATGTCTACAACAGTACAGCACTATAGATAGTTTCGTTCAGGACCCCCTAAAGACCATTAAAATCAACTTTTTCTCCTCTCCTCTCTTGCCACACTTTAATGATTCAACAGTAGAAAAGGACCTCGCATAAAAGGATTCAAGAATGTTATGAAAAGAACAAGAAATGAGAGAACGAACTACAAATTATAGTTGTGTCAAAACAAACTCACCTGCACAGTGATGTCAAAGGCATCCTCCACCTCAGGAATGGGACTTGTCCGAGGATCTGCATAAACAATTTGGGGAATAGTTTGAATAACAATCTCCCTCATGCTCTCCACCTGCTCAKGCGAGAATGCCATCAACACCTTTTCAATGCTCACGGTGTCATTCTTGATGCCCCCTTCAGAAATCAACACGGAATACGAGGAGTGGTTGGAAGGCAGGTGCCAAAAATACTGATCATAGGCCGAGTGCTGGTGGAAGAAAACAGGAATGCATCCTGCGAGCATGGCATCAAATGTGGAGCGGCGSGTGTAGGAATCTCCAGCTGGTTGCAAACAGAACACGGAATGCTCAAACACTGCCATCACCTTAAGGTGCAGGGCCAGCGCAACAAGAGTGAGGGAATTCAAATTCCTCATCCACAAACTACCGCAGAGAGGTTCTTTTCCACTGACCCGGAAGGTCTACTAAATCCTACGAAAAGCTCCTTGAACAATCATGAGAAGTGCTCTCAACAAAATCAAACGAGCCCCTTCCAATGCGATGCAAATCCAAACCACCTCAAGCTTAGTTAAGTACTCACTCTCAGCTGAATGCCCGTGACCTCTCAGGCGCAAGCAGAGATCGATCTTTGCAAGACTTAACAAYTCCCCCTCACAAGATTCACCYACSCACCCCGTCCAAGAGKCTGAAAGAACTCCAATCGAGGAAAAAATCACGCAACAGCAGCTTGCCCGAGCTTCAAAACCTGGCGGCGGGAACGCAAGACTGTCAAAGAATTCCAATGATGAGTACACACACASCACAGCATCCCCTCAGAGCTATCGAAAGAGGAGATGAAGCGTTCCAACATGAAATTGAAAGAGGTCTCATACATAACCGCCGTCACGTAACCGCTACCTACAGTGGAACCGAAAACCAGCCATAGAAACAAACGGAAAAAACGTCATGGATGCGCCGTTTGGGTAAAATCGACTGCAACTAAACACTTRCCCAGAAAGACAATCGATGCTGGAATGCTGAKRACCTTCATTGGTTTCACGAATGTCTTCGGCATYTGTTGTCGACCATCAAGTCCATGAARTCTTCCGTGAAATYGAGTGAAATCCTGGGCTCTTCCGTCACCGTTTGCTGCATGTATGCCGCGAGATCAATAGATTTAGGGCTTAGATGGTAACAAAGAAACAATGCATGTATGTTGTTTCGATAATCTGCGCAATGTGCGATCGTTGTTACGAATCTGTGACCTAAAGAATCGCGCGATCGGCCGAAAAGCGGCGTCACGCCGCTTTGGCTGGCGGGGGGAACAACCATCATGACTTCTCACCGAGAAACAACGCTTTAAAGTAAAGTTAACGCCAAAGCTTCTGTCTCCAAAAAAAAAGGGGGATTTGACTAAAGTATTGTTACAAGCCTTTTGGGGCTTTCAWTTTTTTGTATTGTGACCTCTTCTACTTAATTTGAAGAGTGGTCTGAATTCCAAATACAAACTCAAAATTCTATCATGTGGTAAATAATTTGTTCAAGTGTTTTTTCCAAAGAGGCTTGTAGCTCTAGTGTAGTGGAATTTACAAAAAATGGCTCTACATTTTTATATTGAGATCACTACTCATAAATGTTTCAATCGAGTGTTAGTTCTTTTTAGGGCAAAGTTCTATGTGAAAACATTTGTCAAACTTTGCACAAAAATACAAAATATTTTCTTGAATTCTACATGGAAGTATGCAATGCTTGTTAGAGAAGCATTAGTYGGAGTTGGAGGCTGGCAAAAAAATTTAGGAATAGGCGCATGAAAAGTGGGGGTGGCAATTTTTAGCTTCCAAAAAACTAATTTTAACATTGGACTTGAACTTTTGGGTTGTTTTTGAATTGACAACAAGACAAAGCTACTCTTTAAATGTAGCCTTTATTTTCTAGTATTCATTTAGAAGTATGAACATAATAGAAGTCGGCAAAAGTGATTCCAATTCAAAATACCATGAAATGCTTTCTAATTGTCTAATTTAGAATTTGAAAGGGAGTCCACCTTTATTATATATCCCTTGAACACATTTGGAGCCAAAAGTGACTCATAGATGAATTCAAATGCAAAATCATAGATGAAAGATTGAAATTTTCATCCTATTTTTTTTCAAGAATTCTTTGAATATATATATATATATATATATATATATATATATAAATAAGAAAGTGGTAGAAATTCCCTCATTGAAATATTATTGGCCCATGTATATAAGAATGTGCAAAAAAATGATTAGCAAAAGATTTTCTTTTAATGTATTTTGGCAACTTCTACATCCTTGCTCTTGATATGAATTTTAGACATTAAATGATCTTTTTTGAGTTTTTTTTTTTTTAAACAAATAAAAATAATCATTACAATAAAACCCACAAACACAAAGTACAAGACGGCCAAGCCAACCTTTTTGAGTTTGAACCCAACTAACAAAGTGAAGCATACTAAGCCTAATTTTTACTCCAATTTGAAATTTTATAAAATCTCTCTAAAATTGATCATTTTATTGCATTTTGAATCTTACGGAGATATTTGATTTCATCTTTGAAAAAAATATCAAAAATTCCACTCATATTTATTGATAAAAAAAAGAGCATACATAGCAAAAAATATTAGCATAGCCTACATCGACTTAGGGTGCATTGTTTAGGAATAAAATTGCAAATGTTTTACTGAATATTGTTAGAAGTTGAGAAAATATTCTAGAGCTATTTCTTATATAGTTTTGGGACACCTTATAAATAACTTTGAATTTTCAAACTATTGAATCTTTCAAAAGCTCCTAGGCTCATATAATCAAAGGCATTACATTTTAGGCAAGAATTTGTAAAGGTCACTTTTAGAAAGGGTTCACAATTACGTATTGTTCCATAAAGCAAATGCAAAAGTTGTTCTCTCCACATTTTATATTACCCCTTCAAACTCTAAGAGCTCAAATTAAAGATACTATGATTACGATAGAAATTTAATAATGCATAATTGAAACTTCTTCAAAATATATATATATATATATATATATATATTTATATATAGGGGAAGTAATGGCCAAGTGCACCTCGTGAAGTGCACAGTTTGCTCGACGTTTGAAAAGAAACCCAAGATCCTTGGCCCAAAGTGGGATACCTTAACGAAGCATGAAGGGAGGAGGAAAGCTGCTTTCGACATGCCCAAGTACAATGTTAAGGCAGGGGAATGGTACATTTCGAGAACAAGACGATACCAAGTGAATTTGAGCCATTTCGCTGCTAGACAACCCACTTCTGTCCTTCAGCAAGTGAATATCAGTACTGCCTCAGCTAAGTCAAAGAAAATCGTGCAGTTCAGCACCAATTACCAAATCTTATCCTCGGGCCGTTCCATGGTGGAGTATGAGGAAAGGCAAGCCTTGTATACATTTTTGAATGTCCCTAATTTTCCTCGAATGAACTGGACAGATGGTTCAGGGTGGAAAATGGCCGAGTTTATGTACAACCAGGTCAAGGTATCGATCAAGAAGAAAATAACTGCTGCTAGCGTTGTTGCAATCACTTGTGACGAAGTGACTTCGGTGGACAATGGCAGTTGGTTGTGTGTCCACGCATACATTGTGGACAATTATGTTCGAATTCCATACTTGATCTCCTTGCAACGTTTGGTAGCTGGAGCTGGAGCTGGAGCTGGATCTAATTCTCTTACGGTGGTGACCATGAAAGCGTTAGAGTCGGGTGGCGACTTGACATTTGAAGAAATTTCACGCAAGTTGCTTTGTTTTGGAGCAGATGGCATCAGCACTTTCCAAGGTGCACGGCGTGGTGTCACGTTGCAAATTCAATCAAAATATGCTCTGTTTTGCATGGGCATACACTCCATGGCCCACAAGTGTAACCTGGCAGCAAAGTCTCTGTCTTCCCTACACATCTTTACAATGGTAGAACAGCTGATCCAAAAAATGCATGCATATTTCAGCAAGAGTCCAAAGCGTCTTTGCGAGTACCAAAAACTTGCGGAAGTAATGAAGACAAAAGGTCTGAAACCTCACCTGCAAGTGACTACGTGTTGGGTATCGCTACTAGAGACCTTGCGGAGGTTGTTGGCAGACTATTGAACACTCATGGCTAAGATGAAGGCCGACACCGGCAAGAATGACGCCGCTGAGGTTAGTGTCTTATACTGCTGTTGTTTCAACTCAATGCTTTAATTGTGAATGTTTTTAATCACTGTATGGATTTCGAAATAGTCTTATAGATTATTGCGGTTATTCTTCCTGTGAAACAAGTGAGCTAGAGTCTCGCACTATTTGATCCATTGTTTCGGCTAGTAGCCATTGCCTTTGCAGATTCTCTAGTTTGCTGTCAATGGTCACAGCAATTTTGTTTGGTTCACATTACTTAATTTCAGTTGTACTTTAGCACCCCCGAATTCCAGATCCCCCAATTCATAAGTTAGCAAATGTGCATGCAAGCCCCCCCTCAAGAGTCGAGAACATGGAATCCCCCTCTTTTTCTGGAAAACCGTCAGACCCTTTATTTGGGCATTTAAATGCAACAATTTGATTAGTTAGTTCCAGGAACCAGTGTGGGGGCGACGGACAGAGCCCATGCCACTCTCCCTGTAATTAATCATAATCCTGGAAATTAGTCATACTGTAATCCTGTATAAGTTATTCCCTAAGGTAGGAGGTTCATAAAGCGCCCATCTAAAGGCTGAAGCTGAATTTTGGCAAGGTGAAATTTCTTGAAATAGTTTTCAGTAAATTTTCTTTGAAAGACAAGTGAAATTGGCATCTAAACCAAGTCGTTTCATATTTTTTGGAGCTTTGTGGAATTAGTTATGAATTTTTGAAGTTGCAGCAATAGTTTGCTATCAATAGTCACAACAATTTTGTTTGGAAGATTGCTATGAGCTGCCCTTCACTTCAATTACCAACTGTAGGATTTCTAAACTTATTTTGCTTTCCAATGTTCTAGAATGAGACAATAGAACTAGGCCAATACTAGTGGTTGTAGGTGCTACAGTGCATCTCAAGTTCTTGAATGGGATCAGAGGTTCTGGCAGTTTCAGATCACAGTTGCACATCTGGTGGTGAGTGGTGACCGAATACAGGGCTTAAGTTGCCAAATTCAAAGGATTACATCAAACTAATGAAGTTTGTCTAAGGTTATTCACCTTATAAACAATTCCATTGCTAACAAGCGTTACCCTGAAGCTAACGGAAGCGTCATTGATAAGTTTCTCCTCTGAATCAAGAACCTTTTAAAACGTATAATATATACACGTTTTATATACTATACATATTTACAGTATGACAACGCTTTCCCTCCCATGCTATTATGGATGCGCTTGGAGTGGTGTATCCCCAATACTGACTGCAGAGCGAGGCAGAGGAGTGTTTTCCTAAACACCTGGCCACTCTCATGGCATACTATTGTGAGCCTAAATTAATTGAAGTGGATAAGGTAAAGCATTTGATTCCGCATGTTTTGCACCACCATAGACTAGAGACAGAGCAAGGTCTTTTTAAGCTAGCCATGTTGAACAACTCTAAAAAGCACATGGAGCCTCCCTTTGATCTGAACCCCTTAATCCGTCTTTGGCATTACCTAGATTCGAGCACGGTTTTCAAAGTGAAGGCCTTCCCTGAGTTTTATAGGTTGGCTGAAGTTGCTATTGTACAAGTCCTAGGGTCTGTTGAGGATGAAAGGTGCTTCAGTTCTCTTGCTTTTTTTAAAAACAAGCTCCGAAATTCCTTAGATACACATTTAGAGTGTGTAGTTGGAATGTACTCACAGAAAATCTTCACTTTGGAGACTTTTCCATATGATGAAGCCTATAACAAATAGGTGGCTGGAGCAGATCGTCGTTATGGGCTATAAGCATGGTCGTTTGGTCATTATGCTAGTGGTATTACTAGAGGCTTACATCCAAGCTTGTTGTAGGTCTTACTCTATAGTGGAAAGGTCCTAGCTTGGTCCCTTGTTTCCATCTATCAATGAAATCTCATTTTCTTACTTTATGTGATAGTGTACATTGCCTATTTTTTATCTTATATTTTGGCAAGTGGTGCCTGATTGCATCCAAAGAAAACAACCACGTGGCCTATTTTTTCCTTTCAAAAATTTCCGAAGTGCCAAAATACATCACTATGTTAAAAGATTTCGCCTTTTCTACATTTTCAAAATTCTCCAAAGTGCCAGAATTTGTCACTGAACTTGAGCAAGTAGTGCCACATAGATAATCTATAGAATTAAGTATCGCCAGCAAGATTCATCAAAGAAACTTCAGCCCTCGCCATGTAGGAAATGGAAAGAATTACAAATGTAGCCAGTCTAGCTTTTTGCCAAAAACCAAAAAAAAGGGCTGGTGCGTACTATTGCAGAGTCAGAAGATGAAACATGGGCCGTCAATTGAAAATGAGATGTGCTAGTGGAAGGACAAGCTGCCACTTCACAGTGGATGACTCGTGCGTCTAGGGTTTAAAGTATAGGGTTTAGATAATGTCCATTTAGGATTTTCTCATCCGTAGTAGTCCCCCACCACTACTATGCAGTACTTAGTATAACACTGGAGTACTATCATCCGGCAAGGATTGTCTTTTCCGCTGAAAAATGCCTGTTGTCATTTCCATTTTTAAAAATTAGAAGACTATTTTTGAAAATTAAGCAAAAAAATGGCCATTCTTAGGAACTTTGTGTAGAGGACAATTCCCAAGGAAAATACTAAATTTGCATGTTCAATTGCTCAAAAATACATGCTAAATGAAGCACAATTTATGGCAATAAAGAAGGCATGGGAAGCACTGGTTTGTGAATCCCTCTCACGAGAAGTTGTATGTTCATTAGGAGAACAATCCTACAAAACCTCAGGTCCAACTTCATTACATTAGATGTTTTTTGGACCGTCTAGAAGACTGCGAGTTCCCGGCTGTGGGAACACATTGGGAACTCATTAAACAACCTGCCCATCTTTTTGGATAAAGGATTTAGGGAAACCCTTTATCGCATGTTTAAATACATTAGGGTTTACAGTGAATGAAAAATGCGGGGGGTGGGGTGGTGACTCATTAAACAACCTCCCCTTTTTTTTGGTAAAGGGTTTGATAAAGGGAAACCCTTTATCACATGTTTAAATGCATTAGGGTTCTAGATAAAATAAAAATAAAGCCAGGTGATTAAACTAACTCCCCATTTTTTTCCCTTAGGGTTAGGGAAACCCTTTACCACATATTTCAATCCATTTCGGTTGGAAATTTGAAAAATATGGGGGGAAGAATTAAACAACCTCCCCATTTTTTTCCTTAGGGTTGGCAATTCCTTCACCGCATGTTGCAAGCCATTAGGGTTTACGGTAAATGAAAATACGGGGGCTCATTAAACAACCTCCCTATTTTTTTTCCCTTATTCTTTGGCAAACCTTATACCACATGTTTCACTCCATTGGGGTTTACAGTACATTAAAAACACAGGGGCTCATTAAACAACATCCCCATTTTTGGTTCCCTTACTCTTAGGCAAACCTTTTACCACATGTTTCAATCCATTAGGGTTTACGCTAAATTAAAAATAAAGCCAGGTCATTAACTAACTCCCCATTTTTTTGGTTTAGGGTTAGGCAAACTTTTACCACATGTTTCAATCCATTAGGATTTAGGGTAATTAAAAATAAAGGCAGGTAATTAACTTAATTCACCATTTTTTTTCCTTACGGTTAGGCAAACCCTTTACCACATGTTTCAATCCATTTGGGTTGGAGGATTGAAAAAGAGGGGGTTAAAGGCTCATTGAACAAGCTCCCTATTTTGTTTTCATTTACTCTTTCGCAAACACTTCACCTCATGTTTCAATTCAGGAGGGTTTAGGATAAATTCAAAATACGGCCAGGTGTTTAACCTCATTCTCCATTTTTTTTCCTTAGGGTTAGGCAAACCCTTCACCACATGTTTCAATCCCTTAGGACTGGAAAAAGGAAAAATACGGTGGTAAACACTCATCAAACGACCTCACTATTTTTTTTCCTTTGCTTTTTTGCAAACAATTTATCCTATGTTTCAATCTAGTAGGGTTTAGGATAAACCAAAAATTTAGCGGTTTAATTAAATTAACTCACTACCAAAAAAATTCTTAGGGTTAGGCAAACCCTTCACCCCATGTTCCAATCCGTTAGGGGTTAGGTTAAATGTTAAATACAAGGGGATTAGACAACCTCACCATTTTGTTTTTCCTTACTCTTAGGGGAACTCTGCATCCCATGTTTCAATCCATTAGGGTTTTAGGGTTAGAAATAATACAATGGATTTGAAAACAACCTCCCCATTTTTGGAGCCTTACTTTTTAGCCAACCCTTCGCCCCACGTTTCAATCCATTAGGGTTTTAGGGTTAGAAATAATACAACGGATTTGAAATCAACCTCCTCATTTTTGGAGCCTTATTTTTTGGCCAACCCTTCACCCCATGTTTCAATCCATTAGAGTTATGAGAAAATGAAAAACACAATGGAGAATTAAACTAACTCCCCATTTTTTCTAAGTATAGTCTTAGGAAAACCCTTTACCCCATGTTTAAGGGTTAAGGAGGTAGGGTATATATAAAATAGGAGGGGCTCATTGAACAACCTCCTCATTTTTTTTCTTTATTCTTAGGCAAACACTGTACCCCATGTGGCAATCCATTAGGATTTTAGGAAATGAAAGATATGGCGGTTTCGTTAAAGAACCTCTCCATTTTTTTTCCATTACTCTTTCGCAAACCCTTTAGCCCATGTTTCAATGCATTAGGGGTTAGGGAAAACCCTAAAATACAGAGTAGAATTATAGGAACTCACCTTTTTTTTAACTAATCTTAGGCAAATCCTTAACCTCATATTTCAATCCATTAGGGGTTAGGGTAAATGGAAAATTGTTGGGCTCATTAAACAACCTCCCCACTTTTTTTCACCTTACTCTTACGCAAATCCTTCACCCCATGTTTTAATCCATTAGGATTTTAGGTAAATGAAAAATACGGGGGCTCATCAAACAACCCCATCATTTTTTTCCCATTATTTTTAGAGAAACCCTTCACCCCATGTTCAATTCCTTAGGTTAGAATAAATAAAAAAGAGGGCAGAGTATGAAACCATCTTTCCATTTTTCTATCCTTACACTTCGGCAAACCCTTTACACCATGTTGCAATCCATTAGGGTTTAGGTTGAATGAACAAAAGTGATGGAGTAAGGGGTTTGCCTAAGAAAAAGTAAAAAAAATTGGTTACTTTTTTTTAATGGAGCCCCCCTAATTGTAATTTGAAAATTGAAAATGTAGGAAGTGGGGTTGAAAGAAGCCTTACAAATTTATTCCAACCCATATATTCTCCATAACCTTCATCCCTCCAAGTATATAAAATATTTTTCTTGAACTTGATGTGATCCCTCTAGATTCTCTCTCCATTACAAGTGTAAATTGAGACACTGGAGTGCCCTATCAAAATCATATAATTATATTCCATGATTTTGACGTGACCTACTAGCCCCCCCGCCTTGAATTTTTTGTACAGGGAGACACTGGAGTGGAGCGGCATTCATTTGGGGAGAGATACCCTGTCAAAACCCACACTAAAAACTTGGTCAAGAATGATTAGTATTGCATGACTCAAAAACAAATGACAAAGGCTTCTTACAATTGAGCCTCAGGGGGGATTCTCTTCAACAATATGTTGCGAAATCCCACACCAAAACTTTACAAAGAGGGTTAGTATTCAAAAAGAAACTCCAAACAGTTCAAGCAAGACCACCAAAGTCAGTACAAAATAGTTCAAAATTCTCAAAAAGAAGCATGCTAGAGCATAGGAAACCCTACATCCTTTGCAACAAGCTCAAAAAAACACAAAAGACTTGAAAACAAAAGCAATTACTTGAAAAATGCAAGAACAACAAGATTTTTGATTAATCACCAAAAATCTCAACAACATGGCCAGGTGTGGCTTAAACAAAAGGATCGTCCACGTATCTTGAAAGACCATATGAAATGCCTAAGACTCCAAGGTACCAAGAGCCAAGAGCCGACATTGACAGCATGCATCCACGATGTCATGAATTCCACTGTCAAACTGCACCTGGACGAACAAAATTGTGCAGTCGTATTCATCTCATCAATCAATGGCATTTCTCATTGACTCCGTGCAATTTGCTTTGTTGGATCATCACCGCTGACAGAGGAAATAAACTTAATCGCACTGTACCTAATTAAAGGAACTAATCAAGAAGTCAGGATTTGATTACTGGAATTAGCTAGATGATTTGTTTGTAATTACCAAGAAGGGGTGCCGAAAACTTACCGATCGGGATTCGGGAAAGATTAATCTCGGGAAGATTATTCCCCCTCACTTTTGCGAAAGTGGATGATCATTAGTGCTCCACTAAGCACTTCGAATCAAAAAGCCTAGAATTGCTTGGTTGCATTGCTAATTGTAAGAGCACAGCCCAATGCTGAAGCAGATCACTTTCTTGCTCTGTTGTCTGGGGATGGTAGTCTTTGTTTGTCAGTGTCTTAACCAATCGACCTCTGCAGCTTAATTGGCTTGATTGATTGGCCGCTCTGGAGTTGAAAATCGGATCATATGCAGCTTTAATTTAATCTCTCGTGTACGTACATACATTGCCCATTAGTTCACCTTGCATGCAGTTGTTTGTTGTTGTACCGTGAGCTTCTGGAATCTTAATTTCCAAAGCATGCCGTTTTCTAAGTGTTCATGCATACGTCTGTTTCTCCCGGCTACAAATGCATAATTTGTTGTTGTTGGGAAAGTGCAACTGCATGATATAAAAAAAGGTGAATTCTTAGTTCTAGTCTGAGGGGAACATGGCAAAGTGCATTGTTTTCTGTGCACCTTCGGGAGACGATTGTTTAATTTGCAGTTGGAATTTGTTGTGTACAAAGCTGGGTGCACTGCTAGGTCGATCACCTTTCTCCATTCGTTTGTACCAGGTACTCTACCAGGTGTTTGTTCCCACTTGACGTTGTGAGTGGGATTCTAATTACCGGTGCCATGTTTTGGTTGTTCATCTTTCTTGCTTTGTTCTTCCGCGTCTTCATTTGTTGTTGTTGTTGGAAAAGTAAAAATGAACTTTGCTATCACGGCTTAATCAATAAGCTACCATAGATATTTTGATGCTAGCATGCATGAGGTTCCAGGATTCGCGGACACTAATTGAGGTGGAAGTGCTGAAGGGTTGTTTTCTGAAGCGGCTGGTAGACGACCAATACCGTCAAATTACGTGGGACTGATCGAGACCTTCTCCATTTCAACTACAGTATGACTTTGTGCATTCCATCCGTGCCCCTGGTGGTCATTATCCACTTCACTTTGCTCCTCAGTTCAGATTTTTTACAAACCAAGAGTTATCATCCATAAATTCAAGCACTATTTCAAGCTTTGAGATCACAGGCACGCACCCCAAAAGGATAATTTGCCAACACCTATTAAACTTTGGATTCA